>JACCGJ010004931.1:0-217381 GCA_013407085.1 Atriophallophorus winterbourni | reverse complement strand
ATCGAGATCTTTATGTGGTAGCAGACAGTCTTCTGGGCTGCGAATGCAACGCCATATCTTCATGTCGTCCGCAAATAACTAAATGTTACATAGAACAATTACCGGTAATTCATTGACATAAACCAGAAAAAGGATCGTACCAAGAACTGAACCTTGGGGAATTTCCACAATTGGTTTTGATAATGCACCGTCAACACGTACCTGCGTAGTGCAATTTGTTGGGTAGTCATTTAGCCAATTCAACAACTTTCCAGTGATACCAAGCCTTTCAAGCCTCTGCTGTTGTAAGCTATGATGAACACAATCAAATTCATTAGATATTTCAAGGTAGCATGTGTGTATTGCTTGCACTTTATCTACCGCTTTTGTCCAATCATCCAGCTTTATCCGTAAATTAGATACACTGGAATAATTCCGTCTAAATCCATGCTGTTTCTGCGAAAGCAATTGATTATTTTCGAAATGTTTCATCAGATCGTCAAAAATGAGGCGCTCAAGTAATTTGGAAATCCCAGGTAACAAAGTAACGGTCCGTGTATTGGAAACATCGGAGCGATTTCCACTTTTATAAATAGTAGAAATTATTACGCGTTTCCAATCTGTCGGAATCGCTCCATTTACCAGTGTTTGTTTAAAAAGTTATGTAAGTGATTTGTATAGCGAATTCGCACATTGCTTCAATATTATCGGGGTTATTTCGTCGGCCCCAGGAGACCTGGTTTGGAAATTATATAATGCTTGAAGGATGCGTTTCCACGTGACATTTATTTCACTAATAGCAACCGCGGTTAAAATGGTTAGATATGAGATCTTAATTGTATGTTCTCTCTGGCTGAATACTAATGAATAAAACGTGACTAAAGCTTCAGCAGTTTTTGATGCAGTTGTTTTTGGCCCAGCTGACGTGTTGACGAACTCAACTCCGGGTTTTACCTTAGCTTGATCGTTATCCAAACGATAAAGTATTTTTGGGTTGAGCTCCATCATGCGTGATATCTGTTTTGGAAGTACAACTTGCCTTGTATAAAAAATTTGTTTTATTTTTTGCTATAAACGGAATTATTCCCAGGCCGATGGTGTCGCCAAGCGATGTTTCGTACCTTTAAGCACTTACGAGTTTGGCTTCTTATTTTAAATTTGAGGTTTTTTCTCGGGATACTGAGGACAAATTCGGAACTCACTTCAATTACATTCTTGAGATTAGATATTAGCCATACCAAAAATAATGTATGTTGCTGGTTTCCGGTTAGCAGTTTCCGATGCGGATGGTGGCGATATACTACTCCCAAAACACAGTCTTTGTTGTTAGCTAATAGGACTAAGCACCAGGGTCTATCCGGTAACTTGATATCTGGATCCGTAATCTCACGGCACAGAGAGTTTGGGCTAAAATACAAGTTACTCTTCCTTCTCTCGTTTCACGGTCATGGCGAATAAGTGACATTCGGGTAATTCTAGTTCACTATTTGTTTGGTGAGCCCGTAGCCACGTTTCCATTAGGGCAACAATGTCTGGTGAATATTTCAGAAAAACTGCATGCACTACACCGATTTTCTCCCAGACATTGTGCGTGGGTGTAGAGGCATTTTATAGTAGTTTTTACCGACAAGGATTTGCTGTGCGAAATGAGGCTAGCGGAGTGCAGAAAATCTGGTAGGCCGAGTTCTCCAGAGTCGGCATCTGAAGGTTTTATTTGCTCGCGAGGGTGCTTGATCGTTCTGAGGTTGTACTGTTGTAATACAGTGATTTATCGTGTCATCTGCTTTTGTTTCTGACACGTCAACTAATGATTGACTTGGTGATGTTTATATTGGACTTTATGTTGCATTCATCTGTCAAATACGACGTGTCGATGCGCTTAGTCTTAGTCTTTCTGGTGGCATTAGTCTGCGGCTATTTTTCCAACGAGTTTTGACCATGTCCAACATATCTTTACGCCTAAACGTTATTTTAATGGGCTCAAAACCGATGCCTTCATTATTCATAGATTTGGGATGCGGATCGTGTCCGTCACAGCTACATCATACAAGCCAAGTATATCACTGAGGAATGTCTATTGTAGCTAATGGTGTTTGCGCTGCACTGCTATATCAGTTGCTTCATCAGCTTCTGGGACTCCCAAAAGGAATGAACTTCGAATCATTAGCGGTCTACTTACCGGATTCAGTTAATCCAGACGAAGCTTTCAAAGCAAAAACTCATGTTTAGTGTTGGTTATATCATTTCCGAGTCGATATAAGATCTTCGGGTTGCTGTTCATCTACACTACAAAATTCTGATTTATATAAGAGCGTTGAGAAAACATGAGCTAATTGCCAGTGTTAAGTTTAATTGACACCACTGTTGGTCCATTGAAATCTCCCAACTCTGGCTACCGCGTCTCAACTTATAAGTCATTAATCACTTTGGAATCTGAGTGTGGGATTTGAAAAAGTACTTCTCAAATTCTAATGAGTACTGGAAGCTGATCGCTCATTAAGCTGATGTGCCGATCTATGAAATTCAATGTTACGTTTCAACATTAGTCTTGTCCTCCTCAATTTTACCCATATACATATGATTTTACCATACAACAATATATCCTCTTGCTGTTGCTGCTTGTTCTTTGCTCAGTTGCGTTGTATTTGATTCCCTTGTGACCTATTTAAATTCTGGCTACGGAAATCTTTAAATTATTATTGCATTCTTTTTTAGTATAAATTGCTTTCAATTTTTATAATTTGCCAATTAAAAATGGAGCGCTCAATTGAGCCGCTAAATGGTTCTGTAAGAAGCAAACTAGTTGAATTATTATGTAGTATACGCAAAGAATCCATGCATGAAAATCATCTACATTATTTGTAACTGATTAAGAACGTGATATCTATTGCTATTTGAAAAATATATTCTATCAATCACGGCCATCTAAATTTAATGCGAACACGTAGGTCTCCACAATATACGAACCCTAGTATACCTCATTTGCTAGAAGCCGTGAAACAATCACCATTTTCACCGGCAAATTAAATCTAAAAATAGAAGAAATTGTTTAAGTTCGTCGGAGAAATAAAGATAAAATTCATTCATTGCCGTCAGGGAAAAATAATACAGGTATTCAAAATACAGAAGTATTTAAGAAAAGTCAGAGTATCTACAGAATATCGAAAGTTGTAATAGTTTTGGGAGTCAGCCCACTCAATTTTCATTAATAATACTTGCTTCTTGACGGTGTAGAAAACAAGTTACTATTTATTATGTTTAGTGGTTGGCCCCAGTAATCCACCCACCTCCTCGCTGCTTATACCTCATTAATAGTTTTGAACTATCTGGCTGTTGTAGTTAAGCGAGTCATGCTGAACGCTGATCGCTGACATGAAATGGTAATGATTGAAACCCTAATTGAATAGACCAAAGTACGATGAGCAATGCGGAACCAGAACGGAAAATCTGAAATTGTAAACAAAGAACAGATCCACTCCTTATATGCAAACGTTTCAACATTAGTCTAGTCCTCCTTCATTTTACACGTATACATACAATTTTGTCATATCACAATAACACAATTTGTTAGTGTTGCTTTTTCTGGGCTCAGTTGTGTTGTATTTGTCAACGGTATGGCTAGTTCGAATGCTTTCATTGAATATTCTAAACAAATTCTATTACAATTTATGCTGCGAAAAGTACAATTTCAAATTTATTTTATTACAATGGCATTCTAACGATTCCAAAGTATTTTGCAAACATGTACATTGAGGTCTACAGCTGGTTTGCGATAGCATCATTGTAAATGACAGAGCAGCAGCCTTGAAAATGATGCTTCGTAACCTTATTTATTTAGCTTTCTCCCGATGACTGCGCATCAAGCACTATTACTCTAAATGTTGGATCAATGCCAAATCCGCCTATTGTACTTATTTAGACTCCTGATACACAAAGACTGAAAGTTTGAAGTGAATAAATGTTCAGTTAACTGATTCGAATACTCAATCGAGAAGGAAACCATCATCATTTTACGATAAAACGGTTCAGGAAGCATGAAACTTTAGTCAGACATAACTAAAAGGAATAATTTTGTGTTTGTCTCATTTCTTTTTAATCAGGGATCAGAGATTTCAATACGAATCAACTTTTTTATTACCACGAAGAGTAAAATAGTGAGAATAGGTGGGTGAAAATATTTACTGCCAAATTAGTCCATCCACTATGTATAGCCACTACAATAGCAGATCCTTTGTCCACTGGAAAGGATTCCTATCTAACAAAAGTTCTAAAATGGTCCACACTCAAGGCTTATATTCTAAAAGCAGGAAGAGATGGTCAAACGTTTTGTAACAAGATTCAAGATTCAAGATTCAAGAATTTATGGTTACAAAAAGCACATAGCTTCACAATTACCATATCATAGTAAATATGCGTTCAATAAAAGGTATAAAAAACAATTATACGATGGCACTGGAGTCAAGTAATATGCGTTGATCTATGTTCGCGTTAACAAAGCTGAGCGATTAGATGGTATCCACTTAATTATGCTAAAGAATCTCGCCCCAGTTCTTACAGAAACTTCATGAAAGCTCTTTAGTTCATGCTTGAAACTTGGAGTGGTTCCTAATGAGTAGGAAGAAGCCTTAATAGAACCAATAGACAAAAGTGCGTGATGGCAATAAATGTTCGACAAATTCTGTTACCATCTTTGACAGCATTCTCTATGAAGTGCAACTCAACATGGATTTTTCAGGGGTAGATTCTGCCTGACTAATATTCTTATATTTCTTAATACTGCTACTAAAAGGATGAATGAATTGAAGGTTGTCGAAGCCTTCTAACTAGATTTCAGCAGCGCTTTCGATTCCGTAAATCAAGGCCTTGTATACATATGAAGCTAGCGGCAAAAGGCATACGGTGTAGTCTACTTGCTTGGATAGAGGCCTTTTTTACAGGTGGGACATTCAGACTTCGGATAAGATATACGCTGTCGACCCAAACAGAAGTTATCAGTTTGTTACTCTGAGGGTCGGTCTTCGTTCCTCTTCTAATCCTGATTTCAATTGATAAATTGTCGTCTGCATTGAAGTGCCCATTCCTCCTTTTTGGTGGATGATGTGAAGTTTATCGGATAAAGAAATGAAGATACCTTTATGCAAGACTTTTAACGGACCATAAAATGGTCATACAAGTGGGACATCTTACTGAAACTTATTAAGAGCCAACCCTTGTCAGCACTGGTTGATGAGATTTCCGTCCAGGTGTTCGGAAAAAGTCTGGGACACGCAGCGTGTTAAGGATTTAGGAGAACTAGTTAAGACTGACTTCAAATGGGAGGACCAATGTGACGCTCCAGCTCAACGTGCTCGCAAAATGCTTTTTCGAGTGAGATCCGTGCTATCCAACAGAAAACCTTCTCTATTCCTGCCACTTTACAAGGCATTAGTTCGGCCGAATTACCAGTACTATCTTTAGAACGATCGCTCTTACTACAAGAAGAACATCGCTCGACATGAAAGCGTAATCGGTCACGTAACACGCATGAGTTATTGCCATCGGGGAAGACCTTATGCTGCACGCCTGAAGTCCCTAGATCTATTCTCACTTACGTGCTTTATCGTTTGAGAGGTATCTTTATGGAAACCTTGAAGATCTTGAAGGGTTAAGTGGCGTTATCATGAACGATATTTTTACCTTAAGTCCCGAGCCGGGCACCCGCGGACATTCACTCAAAATTGCTAAGGAGCGATGTAGATTAGACGCCCGGAAAAACGTTTTTAGCCTCAGGGTGGTATATTTCTGGAACCGGCTTCCAAAAGAACTTATATCCTACAATTCTGTCGCGAATTCATTAATGCTTCGGACCGCATCTAGGCAAAGCCATTTCCTGATTACTCCTACTTATTGCTATGCAAGATTAGGTAGTTAACTAATTCAGCTTTATCTGGTAAATAAAATAAATGCTAGAGTTCTGTTTTTTAAAGACACAACTTTTCCTTAGATGACCTCTCACCATATCGGTGAAGAGAAGTTTATTTGCATTTTCCAGCATCATTCATAACCGGGTGTTTCCTAAATAAAGTCACAGCTACAAATTCTGAGACCAAAGGACGGCTTGGAAAACACCGGACGTACCTTCGCGTACGACGAGGATACCAGAGAAAAATAAAATAACTTCGGCAGTGGTGGGCGCTCCTCCGAAGCTTTTCACAGACAGAAATTCTGGACGCTCGATTGGATTATCAGCCATTTACAGTCATGTGCCAACTGAAATGAACTAATCCCTTGGCGGCGCGATCGTCGTGTATATCCAATTCACAATAAGAAAAAAACGCTTTTGCAGTGGTGGTTGTTTCTCTGCAGCTTTTCACCGAAAAAAATTCTGGACGCTCGATTGGCTCGTTAGCCACATACTGTCCTGTGCAAACTGAACTGAACTGAACAATCTAGGATAATATCTTGGCTTCACGATCGTCGATTATATCCACGCACAATAAGGAAAAACGTTTTGGAAGTAATATAGTACTTCTCTGCAGCTTACCACTGAAAGAAATGTTGGACGCTCGAATGACTCATTGGCCACTTACTGTCATGTGCAACTGAAATTATATGAATTTTTGAGCCACAAATCTTTCTAATATTACTGAATATAACGGACGTTATTTCATGAATAACACAAATATTATCGAGCAGAAGCGTTTTTTCTAGACTTGATCACATTTCAGACTAATTCTTCGATTTTGTGAGTATCATAGCATTCAACTTTTACCAGGGGTTAAAATGCTTGGATTTGTTGCTTACAAGGTCACCCTGGATAACGTACTAACTCAATTTCGTGCTCAAGTTTTCACCTGTTGGTTAATATAGCGCTATAAGAAATATTTATTGTAAAAGTATTTTAAGTGAAGTACTACCACGATGTCCAAACATTCTTACTTGACTTCATTTTCAGTATGTGATGAATACTGATCTGTATTGACAGAGAATTTATAAATTTTCCATTCTATTATAACTGAGTAAAATGTTTTAAAATGTGCGATCAATTACTAGCATGTTATTACAACAGTCCGTAGTAGATATATTTAAACAAACAGAAATTTGAAAATTTCACACCGTATAGTTATAAGTAAGTATGATGAATTGTACTAACTAATAAGGGTGTATAAAAAATATACAGAAATGTACATCAAACGAATATGATGGTTCGATAATTAATATTTGCTGAGAAATTATAATCAATCAGAGAGGCAATAGATTCACATTTTTTCGATATCATTAGGTTATTTTCTTCCAAACATTCAAAATATCAATTTATTGATGGAACTATCCATGTATATATATATATTATATATTAGTAGATATAGATATATATATATATATATATATATTATATATATATATATATATAATACTCAACAAAGATTGCGTGGAATCTAACTCTATGGGCTGATACTTCAGTAAACTGACCAATAATGTCCCCAAGAATGTTAAAGAAAAGGCACAGAAGATCAAAGGTTTATCGCGGTAGCCTGCACTAAGGTACAGGTAAGCAATTACGGAACACGAATAAAAAAGATGTCAAATAAAGATGAGCCCACTTCAGTTATTTTATTGTCAGTTTCTTCCTCAAATCGAGAATAACTTTTGTATGATCAACCAAATATCAAGCCAGGTTAGGAATAAAAGTATTTTTGAATCTTTCAGTTCTTGCATACGGGACGATATGTTGACTACGCGTAGCTGGAAACGATCTGCAAGCCATAAGGACCTGATGCAGTGGGTGTGCATTATCAGACGATATCACTCTGACCAATCTGTCACATTCACGAAAGTGGCGTTCGACGATCATATCACGAATTAACTTGGTAGAGAAAGAGCTCAATCTTGAAATTAATTTGATTCCTCTTCTGATCATCAGGAAATCCTTTTCAAAAAGACTAGGGAAATTATAGGGGAAGCGTAGATCAAAATGGGAATAATGCGAGAAAAAACAAAACATATACCTACATCAGAAGAAACAGCTAAAGAACGCAGACGTAAGGCGTAAAATGATAACCTTCTAACCTCCAAGTACTGTGCAGTCACATGATCGGTCCATTTGAGACTCTGTGATAAAATGACGCCAAGATACTCGCAACATGCGCTTCTGCTAAAGTTCGAGCCATTGAAGGAAATCGTGGGAAGTCTTTGAAGCAGAGTTTCACGACGCTGATCAGCCAAGTTTGAAAATATTACCATTTTGCATTTTTGAGGGTTCAACGATAAGCCGAGCGAGGATGACCACTGGCCAATGTTATTGATAATAAATTCAGATGTAGAAGACTCAGCACGTCTATGGTGGTCAAAAACAACAGCAATGTCATCAGCATATTTTAGAATAAGAGTGGAATGAAAGCAAGGAAGATCAAAAATGTGGATAGAAAATAAGAAGGGGGAAATATTGCGCCTTGTAGAACACCGCGTGTAATCGTTACAGAATTGGGCACTTTACCATTCATGGCAGTATACTTCACGCGGTGCTTAAAATAGGACGCTATCCAGTGAACTAGGTTCAGGGGTACACAACAATCATGAAGTTTTTCCAGCAAAGAACTTCTGATAACACTGTTAAGAGCGTTGGTGTAATCAAGAAAGCCTTTTCCTTCGGTCTTCGGAGGCGCTTCAATTCATTGGGAAAAAACAATCAGGTCGAACAAAAAATGGTTTCCTGTGGACAGCATATATCAAAGCAAAAGTTGGGATAGGATGTTAAAACGTCACATTCAAGGAAAACGTCCGGTTCATTAAAAATGCGGAAGTCAGTGTCGCTTAGCATGGTCCTCTGACCTGAAATATTGTCGAGTTCACAGGTTCTACTGGTCACTTTTCGCCCGACTCTGCGAGTCATGTATCTATGTTCCATAGTTCCGTAGATTTTAGGGAGTATTGATATCACACAGTGATCAAAATGTTTAATCGGCGCAGATTAACCAGCATGGAAAATTTGTGACGCATTAGTGAAAGCGTAATCCAGACAAGCTTCAGAACGCGTTGGAAAATGAAAAATGTTCGAAAGCGACAAAAGAGAAAAAATAGAAAGATTAGCGTGATTGAGGTCACCAGCAAGTAAAATCAAATAGTTTCGGTAGGGAGCAAGTTAATTGAGAATTTCATCACAAAATGCACGAAATTGTTAAAAGGACAGTTGGGTACGATATACACATTTAAAAGATTAAATGAATGAAAGTTAGATCAATGCCGTGGTTTGCATTCAACAGCAAGACAGGAAACTTCTGGTTTATCAAAGGTGAAAATAATTTTGCTAAAGGCACACCACTCTTTGCAAGCGAAAGTTAAAACTCCACCACCACGATTTGCAATAGGACAGGTCCGACATAAACGAAAACACTGGAAACCATCAATGTTAATCAAATCAGTGTCGATTTCAGAATGCAGCCAATTTTCTTGGAACATAGCATCTCCGTAATGAATAAAATGATTTGAACGAAGTAGGAGAGAAATTTCATCATATTTAGACCAGAAAGATCGCACATTAGATGATAATATACAAGGTACGGCATTCGATAAATTGCGCGACGTCGACGAAAAGCAACTTGCCAACCTGCACGATGTTCCGTTTGACTTTTTCGAAGATTTTCTCAATATAAGCCGAGTCACGTCTCATATGGAGTGAACGTGCTGCCGGAGCCAAATCACGTGAGGTAAATGTGCTGCTATCGGGAATCGCCAGTCTGGCATGGTCTTAGTATGAACCAAGTAGAAACAAATGTAGCCACATCTGTAGGCTTGAAAACGAAGAACCAGTAGCTTTAAAAATATATTCCGTGCTGCGAAGTTCCTGCACGCCCAGGGTCGATGACAAACGGCCTCGCCTGTAGAAAGCTGATTGGCGTGCAGTCGGGCTGGCAAGTACCTTGTCTGATAGGTTTCGTGTTTGGCGGTGTGCTCATGGTTGAGGCTTACGGGTAGGATGGCGAAAAGCGTCGGTGATCCGAAGGTGACGCGGAACACGGATTCCACAGCGGGAGGTGCATCTTTAACAGAAGGAATACACGAAGGATGCGTGTATTTTAGGCTACCGGGTAGGATGGCGACAAGCGTCAGTGATCCATGGGTGGCGTGTGCCACGATTCCCACAGCGGAAGGTGCATGTGCCCCGAGGAGATACACGAGGGATGCGTGTATTCCAGCCTACTGGATAGAATGGCGACAAGCGTCGGTGATCCAGTTGTGGCGCGTGCCACGGTTTCCACTGCGGGAGTTGCATGCGTACCGAGGAGATACACAAAGGATGCGTGTATTCTAGGCTACCGGATAGGATGGCAACAAGCGTCGGTGATCCGAAGGTGGCGCGAGTCACGATTTCTACAGCAAGAGGTGCATGCATACCGAGGGAATACACGAAGGATGCGTGTATTCCATGCTACCGGATAGGATAGCGACAAGCGTCGGTGATCCGGTGGTGTCGCGTGCCATGATTTCCACATCTGCAGGTGCATGTGTACCTGAGAAGTGAGAAGAAGAAAGAAAAACTCTGGTGCATGGGTTTATGGCCACAACCGAGTTATAGTAAAGAGGCACAAAAAGCATGTTCTGGATATACCAAGGGATAATAATGTGTTAAATACCCTGTGCATAAATGGCAAATGTACCGTTTTGGATGCCTACTCACTTTGGAGATAGTGGATTGCGAGTGATTTGATTTACACATGGTTATTATCAAATATGCTGGGGTTGCCATCAAAGTGTGATGCTGAACGTACCCACTGGCTTTCAGCCATAATAATTTTCCCGTAACAAACATGCCGCACGAATGTCAGGATGGGAAATATTGTATATGGTATGACGAATGCGCCGTCTAAGCTCAGACAGGGTAAGTAGTCGGAAAGCGCTTTGCGATCAATCGCAAAGGATATTGCCTATGCCATCGGGCAAGGGCAGAGGTGTTATGAAAGAATAGGCGTCCCTAAGCTGTGCGATGCCGGCATTGGTAGCTTGCACTGCGAATGATGCTTGGATATTTGGCTCACTAATTGTAGTACACGAAGTATTCGTGCATCACTTTGGGCTCACCAATTTGCAGTAGACTGACCACTACAATAATGTCCCCAAGAATGTTAGAGAAAAGGCACAGGAGATGAAAGGTTTATCGCAGTAGTCAAAAGGTGCACAAAGATTCAGGGAAGCAATCACGGAACACGAATCAACGGGAAGTGTGTATTAAGGTCAATTGTTATGTACAGTAAAACAATGTTCTTACAATACTTGTTTGACCTGGTAAAGGGTTACATAGAACGGGTGGGACCGATTTGATGGGTCATCGCTAATCGTCAAAGTAAGTGTGGGTGCAGTCAAAGAGGAAGCTTCTTTTAATGATTTATGTTCGACGTAATCTGGTTAAATGCGATCGATACTTACTTTGTAAGAAGATTGCAAAATCTTTCTAGCGGCATCGGCTCGAACAAAAACATAAGGCATGTTTTAAGGTCACGGTGGATAAATGACAGACAGCCGGTTACGCGTGTGGGTACAGGCTGGATAGCTATAGAGTGTTGTTTGAGACTCGAGCAGTACGAAGCTGGCTCAAATTCACCGTAAGTGCGTGTCATTTACCATATAACCTGGCAGTCTCAGTATGGTGTCAAATATCAACTCTGAGGAACAACAATCGATGTCTTCTTCAACTGTGTTCCGGATACCATGAAGTACGATAGGAATACATTAGGACCATTCTGTTTCTGAACAAGCGCTGAGAGCAGCCTGTAATTGACCATAGAAACGTTAAGCTAGTCCATTAGCTGTAACATGATATGCGGTGGTAGGCAGGTGATTACATCCTAGTAAACGGCTTAGTTCGAATAACCGAGCACTTGGGAATTGCGATCCTTTGTCGGTGGTAATGGTAGAAGGCACACCAAAGGTGGAGATCTGAGAATCGACGAATGTTTGTGTGATTGTACCAGTAGAGGTATCTCTCACAAGAACTGCTATGGGCAAGCATGTATATCTGTTGAAACAGGTCAGAATATAGCTATACGTTCGTAAAACTGGAAAGGGACCCACAATATTCAGGTGGACATGCTTGAATCGCCCGTCAGGTGAAGGGAATGTACTGAGAGTGACACTGGAGTGACAAGTCACCAATATTTTGTCCAGTGATGAATTTTAGATTGATTGTTGTGTCAGATAAAACGTTGCGTTATGAGGTTTAATGTTAAAAGAATGCTCAGATGTGATAGTCCGTGAAAATGATAAAAATTCTCCGGGTTATATATTTGTTGGACGAAAGGTCTCGGTTTATCGGTCGATATAACACAGTAGATTTTGGCCTGACAATCGAGCAGGGACAAAATGACTCATTTCAGTAAATTAATAGCGACGATTTCAGCAACTTCAGGTTCGTTTTCTTGATGACTTGACGGTTTTTTCGGTTAGAGTTCTGAATTGGATCTGTTGGATATAACAGCGTGATAACGCATTAGCGACACTGTTACAGTCGCTGAGGAGTTCGCGTCCAATTGTGCTATATCTAGTCTGGGTGGTTGCAAATTCCGCGAGAAAATCAGCAACGCTTGAGTCTTTCTGTTTACTCCTTGTTGTAGTAAAGCTTCGACTGCAGCTTGTGACACGTCAGTTTTCATAATTAAATGGGAGTTTTCATCGGTTATTAAGTGCCTAAGAGCGGAAGCATCACTCAAACGATCTTAAACTTCGACGAATGCAGATTCTACTGCGTGTGCCTTTGACAGCTTTTTGGGTTAACATTCCAGCCTGTCGGTGAGCGGCTGGAGTATTTTACCGGCATTTGGAATAAATCGTCCATAATTGTTAGCAACGCCGAGAAAATTGCTTAAGCTCTTGATTGACTGTGGCATTAGATATTCTAGTATAGACCGTGTCTTCTCCAGCAAAGGGCTAATCCCATTACTTTCAGTTTTATGACCAAAAAAATCAATAGTCGACTGGCCAAAAACGCACTTATTGTTATTGATAGTAACGCCGTATTAGGTAAAACATCAAAAGATCTTACGGAGGTGTCGTACGTGCTCGTCGTTTGATGAACTAGAGATTAGCACTTCGTCGATATACACAAAGACGAAATAAAGACCATGAAGAACTTGATCCATGAACTGTTGAAAAACAGTGCTGCGTTGCACCAATCAAATGGCATGAAAATACAGTCGAAAAGACCGAATGGCGTTATTACAGCGGTCTTAGAAATATAATCGGTGGCCATGGAAATCTGTTAGTATGCACGTACGAGGTCCAATCAGGAGAAAACTGATTTTCGGCCAAGGCATATCAAAAAATCGTGAATAGGCGGAACAGGGTAGCAGACCGGAGGTGTAACGCTATTCAATGCACAGTAATCTCCAATTCACGTTCTTCTTTGTTAACATGTGTAGTGACGATGCCTACGGACTAGTGGACGGGCTAATTATACCCAGTGCTGCCATAGTTTTGAATTCTAATGTTGCCGGTTTTATCGTTTTAGTTGGTAATCTGCGAGCTTACACAAAAACTAGAGGGCCTTTTGTAACGATTTAATGCTAAACATCGTGGGTTGTTCTATACGTGTAAGACTATGGACGTGTTAAGTTGGGACATTCAGGCATGCGATCAAGTTGAAGAAGTTTCTGCCCATGCGTCATGATTTTCGAATCATTAACGGCCTGTAGTGTGATACCTGATGGACGTAGTTTACGTTTTTCGCAACTGCGCGGTATAATGCTAACCTCAGTGCCAGTGTCTACGAGAAACCTGAGTTTATTCGAAACATTATAGACAAACAGCAGGCGACTAACGGGTTCACCAGGAGCAGCCTCGCTATTGCTGTCTGGCAATCCGGATTCCAGAATCAGTGGCTGTACCAGCATAAGAGTGTTTGCAACCGGGACGACGATTACGCGCTGCATCCCCAAAACGACGGTGGTAACAGCAAAGCCAATTAAAATCGCGAGGAGGAGAACGGCTTCTGCCTCTAGATCGACTCCGCTGTCTAAATAAGGAAATTTCGGACCGTTTTATATTGAAAATGGTCAGCTGCAATTATGAGAGTTTCTTGGTCAACGTGTCTACGGTGGCTTAAAGCTTGTAGTTGTGACTTCCTTCTGATATCTCAATAATACTGGTTTTGCCAAAGCGTTCATGAATTGTATTCGCTATTTGAGCCCTCGTGCCGAGACAAACTTCTTTCAGTGGACACGGCAAGAATGACATTGGTGCTGGGTGGCAAACAATTCAGTCAGAGTTGTTGCAAGATAGAATCGTCTAACTTTGTATTGCCCACAAGAGAACGCAATAGCTGTGATGGCGTTCGATTCTCAAGTTCTACACCAGCAAGCAATTGTTTCAACCTAGCTTCATCAGAAGACACAATGCGCTTAAACACAGCAGCCATCAACGTGTAATAGGATGAATTGGATGGCATGAGGCCAAAAACGTTTAGTAATTCTTTTGCAATATATGTTGGTAATTGCGATTGTATGGAATTCGTCTAAAAACTAAACATCCATTCTATCTGTATGAAACCAGACCTGTTGGTTGGCGGGTAAAAAGCTGGGGTGTTGCAGCCGATAAATTCTTTTGCGAATCAGACATGTCAGCGGGTTCAAACGATATAATGGTAAAATTGCACAAAATATGGGAAATCTGGTCGACAAATGGAAAAGGATTCACCAATTATGTAGTGAATCAGTGCAAAAATCTATAACAGAAAAGTGTTACAATAAAAACAAATAAAGAAACGGACTCACGGTGAGTAAAAAAATTATGTTCAATGCAATTATCCACACACAAATATTTTCTGCTCTGAACTCCGGTGCATCACGTTGATCAAGAACGATAGTTCGCGACACGTCAATTTGGCCGTTAACAAATAAACAAACAAAAATTTAGCACCAGCGAGCAAGGCAGAACCAGTAAACGCACTGGAAAAGTAGCAATTCCTAATTTCACATTCTTTTCGCTTGTATTTCCATTTTCATCGATGCTTGCTTTAAATAATATATTTCACAAGAAAAGCATCAATGTTTATTTCTCATTCTTCAGGTTACTTGATCTTGCTGGAAAAATGTTGCATAACTTAGGAATTTTAGCTTTAGTGCTTATTTGGACGGCCAGGTCTGCACACTCACAAATTTTGAGGCATACTGATTCCCCGCTGTATTCATACGACAACGCAATAATCAATCTACAATTCGCTCAAAACATAGATCTTGTAGAAAATTATATTCATGCCATAACGGAACATGCATTACTCATACATAATCATTCAATTTTCGAAGAGGTTTTATCATCCAAAGACAATAATTCATTGATGTCCGCAAACTGTGAGAGGGATATGCTTAATATTATGCGAAAAGGTGGAATTTCCACCTTTCAATGTGAGTTTACTTTTTGAATTACAGTAAAAATGTTATTCAGGGTTGGATTCTATGGGGCATATCCCACCCGGTCTAACTGGTGGTGCAGCTACCTGGCCAGGGAGCTTTGAGTTGTGTTTGAGCATTTCCGAGAATATTTTTCCTGCGTACAGCAATTTCTCAACGAAGTATTGTTCAATTCTACTGGCTTTAAAACAATTGGAGAATCTGCCAATGAACTTGGTAAGAGTCGATAAACGTGATAACGTCTGTTAGCATGTTGGGATAAGAAGTGGATTTTGTTTACCTGAATCTTGTGATCCAGGATCAATTTTCTATCTCATAAACAAAAGTAGGTTTTGTGTGTATGTTCGTCTTCAGTTCACAATTTGTTAGCAATATACAACTTCGGTTTCGAAGTTGATGATGATGCCAGTTTTTGCCACAGTAGTCCTGGATTTTTACCGCGAGATGGTTGGTTCTGGTTCGCTATGTGAGTTTAAAATCAAAAAAATTGTCTTCAAAACCTCTATGTCATTTCCCTTTGATTCAATAAATTAATGCTCATGTTTTCAAATATGATTAAATGTTTTGCTTATGCATAATTTTTGCATGCGTGTAAAATGAAATTGCTATTGACCGGTTCACTTGAAGTCATTACGCGAAGGGTCGTCAGCACGTTGGGCTATAGTGGGGACGTGTCCGTCTACCGAAAGCGCATCACTTCTGAACCGGTTGTTTGTGTAAGTATGGCATAATGCTGTGAACACTACGAGAAAGATGGCTACTTCTGTGACTGACTGTATGACCACATAACACTGTTCGATTGAGATATTGTTACGCGCGTGCTTTGTACAAACATGATGGACCTTATCCAAACGAATCCGAGAACAGCATCTAGCTTCACACTCGCATCAATCTTACGCCAACTGCCCCGTGAAGGCTCAATTCAAGCGCTTACTAGAATAGGTCCTGCGAAACGATTTTCGGCAGCTTTTTGATATAAAATATGATAGTGAATCCAGATTAACCTCAAATGTGTTACGTTGTGTTTTACAACCTTCTGATAATGAAATATCACCTTAAAACAAGATTTATCTGATATATAGTATATCGTGCTTGAATTTTGAGATGAAATGTTTGAATCGAATTTAATCAAGTCGTATTGTTAACACTATTAATTTAAATGTTTTTTATATTTACAAAAAAGCTCAATAATCAATTATGTTTAGCAGAACAATCGAATAATAATCGATTCATCAATAAATGACTTATATATTCCCTAGAAATATAAGCTTAATAATATTCACAGTGTTAATATCTGTCTGATAGAGCACTCTAATAAATATGAAATAACAATATTTACTTCCGTTTACAGAATGGTTGCTTTGTTTTCTGCATTGATAATGCTCTGCGGTTCTGCCATCGATGTTCTGCTGTATTTTACATGGTATTACACTATTCACAAACGTATGGGTGCGCTCCTTCAACAACGACCTGAATCAGATGCGCAGGATGCGCCACTCCTGGATCCTAACGCAGCAGATTCTATGGAAAGTAGCATCGGTATCGATCGGACAATGCTAAACGAAACGCGAAAGGATTCAACGTGTTTTTGGGACTATCGATCAGGTGGATATGATTCGCATTTTAAAAAAAATCTAAGGATTTTTAACATAAGTTGCTCATTATGATAGTTTCATATGCAATTATTGTTGAATTTTAAATATAGCGTAAATTGGACAATGTTAGTATATTACCTTGGTAGCCTAATTATATTGCTTTACGATGATGAACGCCATCGTTTAATTTGACGGAAAGTAGTGTAAACACGAACATTCTTCTCAACATTCGACTCACATCACAATGTGTTCTCATTGTCTGCTCGTATGGCTTAACAGGTTTTCCTGCAACATTTGTTTGACAGCAGCCTTGAATGTTACACAAATGTGAGAAATCTCTAAAGGACCATGGTTAAAAAGTTTTTTTAAATATGAGCAATATGCTGAGCACCACTTCTCCAGCATGTCCAAATGAAAGGATAGCGCAGACCAATGTCGGAAAATTTCCACTAGTACTGGTTCAAATGTGTAAAATCGTCACTAAGTGCTAATAAAATCAGAAAACTTCAGGGTCTCACCTAATTTAGTATCTGACAAGATATGCATTATTAAGGGTCTTACGTAAACCATGGTTCTTTTACCCGCATTTCATCTATGAATAATTTTTATCAACACGCTAGACACAACCATACTTTCGCTGCTTGTTGTGTCTAGAAGATCTCAAGTAGAGTCTTGTAATATGCATCAGAACATAATTCAAAAATATTTGCATTGTTCTAATTTAGTTCATCAGCTTCAGTTCCAGCATTCTTTCAGTGTACATGAAATGACTCTTGAATATCGTATTGACTTTGTTACATTTTCATGATGTTCCATCAACAGAGTTCATTTTGATTTTTTCCTGAATATCGAAATGCTGCAGATATTTTGAGCGGGAAGCATTGTATCGTCCAGGGACTTTGCGCATTCTCTGTACTCTACAATTCGTACAAACTGTTCTGTTCACCAAGACCCAGCATAACAAATGCGGACGGAAACCAGTCACCACATCCACTCATCTTCCTCGATGGAATCCGTGTATTAACAATGATTTGGATTATTTTCGGTCACACAATTACGTTCTCCTTTTTTACTACAAGTGAGTTCTCATTTGCGAAGTAAATTCATATTAATGAATAAGGTATTTACCGTCATTATTTTCATAAAGGACCACATTACATTGGTGGCATTTACCGAAGAATTACGAGCCATTGAACCGCGACACAAGAACTCCAGAAAAGTTGAGAAATCTATAAAACATTATTCATAAAAATTACGATTAGGCACCGACACCTATCCTTAACAATCCCGAAATCAGTCATTTCGATTAATTTGAACCGCAGTCCATGTACAATGCTCAAATACTCCGCAGTTACACACTACAATAACATGAGGGTATTTCATTGCCATAAGATGGAAGGGTCAGTCTCGAAATAGTTTAACAGCACGAATCAGTTTTACATGGAATCTGTTGTAAATAAGCCAGAAACCGGTTGTGCTGTTGAAGTGCATGCAAAGGAGCTCTCCACAAACTATTCATGTTCTTTAATGTATTCGGTTGACGTCCATCAACGGTTTCGAACAGTCTTCCAAAGGCTGGTTGGGTCTATATGATTATCAGTATTTAAAATATAAATTTGCTTATAGCTCTGCTTTCTAATACTCACAAACAAATGAGAGATCAACCCTGGTGTTTTATACTGAGTTTCGGTCACCTCGTGTAGCTGTAAATGCAAGCAGAACAGCAGTCGCTGCATTATGTAATGATGACAACGAATACTGGAGAAAACGGTATGTTAAGCCAAGCTGTCACTTAAAAATGGGTATCTTGTAATCCCTATGAGGGATATTAGTAAACAGGTGTCAACACAGGGTTACTCAAAACGAAACAACTCAATTATTTTCTGAAAATTTCGGTTACATTTAAGATCACGCTGTTTCTGATGCTAAATAGTTTCAGAGATAACATTTACGTAATGAGATAAAGTATCGAATGAGGTTCAGGCAGCTCAACATTTTCAACTCGAATTCAAAACCTGAAAATGTGTGCGCAGTCAACAAAGTTAATCTTGTATGCCACTGTTATATAGGGTTCTTGCAAAGAACCACTATGTTCAAATACAGAATCACAAAGTGATTCCTGGCCAAGCGCTCGAGGCGCATATGAGAGACCAATGAATTGTGGTGCTCACATCCTCATCCGAAAATATCGCTGCTTATATAGTAGGGCATACATTCTTATAACAACACATGAGCTTAGTATCTCCATCGAGCCCAGCAAAACTAATGGAACTGAAGTGACGTTTTGACATGTGAGTTGCGTATGAAATGTTACCCATTATCGGCTGTTTGAATGTAATGATGAGTGATTATATATGATATTATTTGAAAGGGAACGTGCGCTATTATATTCGATGGCCCCCATCGATTGATATCAAACGTGGATAGGCATCTCATGACCAAATGATTTCATAACTCGCAAGGCATTTTATGAACCTTCAATAAAATTCAGAGGGTAAAATCTCTCCTGCTACGTTTACACCAGAAAGTATTACCCATTAGATTAGAACTGTTTAGCAGGTGTGTGATCTCTCTTCAGGTGACAACATATGTTCTCACTATTCATCAGCTGGAAGAGGACGTGTCACATGTGGCCTCCCACATAAGCGGTTGATGAACACAGCGCCACGGCTTACACACTTTTCTACAACACACAATCAAAGACTGGTGTCGTAAGGCTCAAACTCTTCAGCTAGGTGCAGGTTCTGTTTTTACAAGTGAATGAACTGATGCAACCACCCTATTTATCACATGAATATTTACTACAGACGTGACTGTGACATGTGCCAATTTGATACAATTTTATCACAGAACTTCAAAGTGTGTCGACTATGCCTCTATGGTGCCAAGGCAAAATCAGAAGCCAATTATTTTATTTTTGAAGCTTGCAATGACTTATTTTTAATCAATCCTATGAGAAAAATATTCGATTTCTTTCTCGAAGCTCGATTGTTTAACTATTTTACTCACCCACGTGGATTTTGTTGTGAAATAAACTTTCGCAGTCACTGATATAAACATAAAAGAATCTTCATTACAATAAGGACTGCATACATATTAATCTACAATTGCTGTTTTATGTTCGTATGCTTACAGATAATTTGTTGGTTTACGTTCAAAAGAACTTTCGTCGGTGGACTTATCAAGTAATCATTGGTGGAACGCTGTCTGTGGATACATTTTTCATGCTTTCGTAAGCATCCCGTTTATGTGCTTAATGCGTTTAATATTCGGAAATTATCATGTCATGAATGTTTGGATATAAAATCACCTGGAATCAGGCTTTGAATAAGTTTGTTGAACGCATGCACCAGTTCTATACTTGCGTAACCTCTTTCTGCTAAATACATGAGATTATCGCATGAAACACCGGAATGATTATTTTGAAGCCTGTCAGCTGATTAACGCTGGTTTGGTCATGTCTATGGAATGGAAAATGGTCGTATTCCGAGAGATCTACTATATGGTGAGTTGCAATTAGGAAGTCGACCATTGGGCAGACCGCACTTGCGGTAAAAAACGTTTGCAAAAGAGATATGAAAGCTCTTGGCATTGACCCGGCGAGTTGGGAAGAACTTGCTCTTGACCGCTCACATTGGAGGCACTGTGTAAAGCGCCATCTGCATGCTGAGTAGAAGCAGATACAGCTCTTGTCGGCTGAGCGCAAATCACGCCGCCGACGTGCAACTGACGCAATACAACCGAGTTCTGACTATGGTTGCAAGCGCTGCGGGAGAGATTGTTCCTCCCGAATCGGACTGTTTAGTGATTCCAAAAGCTGCAAAACTTGAACATTCACGCGTTTGTGATGTACATCCATGGTCGACATCGACCGACGGAGGCCAACAACAACACATTAACGCGAGTCATGTGATGTTCTGGCGTGTATAATCGTAATACTGAAAGGGCCACCGTAATGATAAATCCTGAATCCCGAAACATTTTGCGATCTTCGACTAAAATTTCAAACGTTTGATACAGTTCTGGATAAAACATATTCTGTGTACCACATTCTTAGATTATTAGCCAAAACATTGTTGCCTGCTATTGTGACGCAAATAGATAAAACGTTAATAGATAAAACTGGTGCCAATATAATTTTTAGTTAAACGCATTTCGATTTCAGTGGTTTACTCTCGGTCTACACTGCCTATCCTCGCTTCACATACGTCAAAGGAGTTTGGAAACAATTAAAATTTTGGTTGTTCTTTGTTTTTCATCGTTTCATAAGGTACGTTTAATGCTATCTATCATCTTGCGTAATTCAGCGATAAAAAAGTAACTGTGTTGTGTTGAGCACGTTTTAGGCGCAGCAGTCATTCGCATTTTTCAATTGGTTATTGTTGTTTGTTTTGTTTACGTTGCGATCTTTTTATGCGTGCCAGGACGTCCAGTATTCGCCATGACTTGGTCAAATAATCACGGACAATTTTTTCGCTTCTCGTGACATATTTTCTTTTGCATTTATCATCTTACGAACGGTTGCTAAATGCTTTCGGTCAACAATTATTTTGTTCTTGTTTATTTTTGTGTAATACTCCCATGGTCATGAGAATAATTAGCTCTTATTGAAATGTTGTTGTGTTCCTCTGTTGGTCAATGTGGCCATGCATGTACATCAACAGCCCACCATGTTCTCATAATCCAAAGGACATCAAATAAGTATACAGTCCGATTCGGGATTAGCAATTTCACTCCCAACGTTTGAATTAGTCACTATAAGATCTGTTACAAGAAACGATTATTTTAAAACTTGTGTATGCGAAGTGGCATATAGTTTATTTCAGATATTTTCCGTTTAAATGCAACGTATTCGAAGTAAATTTGATTTTTACTAATATTTCAAACAGATTGAATGTGAATCCTTATTTGCATGTAATTTCATTTATAAATTTCCAGATTGTCTAAATGTGCCCAGCTTTATTCTCTACCCTACCCAGTTGTTATTGGATACCAAAATAGTGTATGAATGTATAAAACTATTTTCAATGGATTAGGACTCACCATCAGTACAGCCATGTGCTTCCAAAACACGGGCATCGTGAGGCTAAATTCGAACGATTTGCACTAACTCACACAAGTCTTGTACCTATATAATCGTTAATGATTCTGTCACACGTAAAATTTGTCTGCGCAAAAACGAAGTAGGTACCTTGAACTAAATTGCTCATTTGCATGCATTTCCATCACACACACGTATCATGTTTGTTATCATTCTAGAATGAACCCGGCCTATTTGTTGGTTCTGATCCTATACACTGGTCTCTTCAATTATTTAACCGACGGTCCATTTTATCCCCAACGGCCACAACTAACCGACATATTGTTTTGCCGGAAGCATGGATGGCTGACCTATTTAAACAACTTCATACGTTCAAAAGAAATGGTATGTTCGATTATACAGATTTTCAAGACATTTGTGATTCAATTTTTAGGATTTGTTGCACATAAAGCTAACGCTGTACAACTTCAACTCCTTCGACGACATCGTTGCCCAATATATCAGCGCACCAATGTAGAGGACACTCCATTACGCTACCGTGGATAATAACAAGGGAAGCAGCGGATACTGGTTAAAAGCTATGGGTCGACTGGCGTAGAGCTAAGCGCCTGGAGCTGCTTCAGACGGTGGAAGAGAGCTTCAGGTCTCATTGGACGGCTGTTGGCCGCCTCATGCCGGGCAGCCCGCAGAAAATAAGGTGCCGTCTCGCTACGGTGGGCTATCCTTATTGAATGCATGTGGATTAGAAACCAACCGCAAAGTAGACTGTATTTTTTCCGCACCACCTAATCGAATTACGAACCAACACAGATCAGCTCTGTAACTGAGAACCTGGAACGTCCGAATTAAAGGTTTTAAGGATTTATGAATGAAAAAGTTAATATTTTACAACACCACAGGATTACGGTATGAATAAAAATGTGAAAAATATAATAGTATAAAAGGAAGAGAGAATATCCAATGGTAAGCTCACGAATGATGTTCGACATGATTTACCTGCAAGAGACGCGGTTCCCAGAAAATGCTATGTTAACAGAAAGAGATTACACATATTTGAAAAGGGAGAGGCCCTGATGAGCCTCGACTGAATGGAGTTGGTTTTGCCGTGGGAAACAGCCTACTAAATCAGCTGAGCCAAGCAGCAGCGGGAGGAAACGTATTTGGACTCGAAATCTTAAGTGTACTACTGTTATCATTATATTGGTCAACATTTATACGCCGACGCTCTCTGTGACACCTGCTTTTTATCATTGCCTCACAAATGTCATCAACGACTTGCCCATGATAAAAGTGTGTAGTAGTAATAAGTGATTTAAATGCCAGAGTTGGTGTAAATCACGAATCTTGACCAAACCCTATAGGAAAGTTAGGAGTAGGTTGTTGTTGGCCTCCTTCGGTCGATCTCAACCATGGATGTACATCACAATCGCTTGAAATTTCGTGTGTCAGTTGCACGTCGGCGGCGTGATCTGCGCTCAGCAGACAAGAGCTGTATGTGCTCCCCCAGCTTTACACTATGCTTTAATGAGAGCGGTCACGAGCAAGTCCTTCTCAACTCTCGAAGTCAACGCAAGGAGCTTTCACGTCTCTTTTTTCACAAACGTCTTTGTACCGCAAGCGCGGTCTGCTCAATATTCGACTTCCTAATTGCAACTCACCGTAAAGTAGATTTTTCGGATTACGACTATTTTCCATTCTGTAGACATGACCAAGCCACCGCAGGCGGCGTTGTCGCAATAGGGTGAACATTCTCTGTAGACCAGCTTTTGAAAACCCTTCAGCATCAGTCACTTTGTCCATCCACGATATGTTCAAGATGTTCGTAAATGGAAAGCATTCAGCTTCCGTTCGTGTTTTGCGTGGGTGGTCCAGGTTTCACTGCCGTACAGTAAAGCATTTAGTACGCACGCGCTGTATACCATCGCATATAATTCTCATGTTTGATTTGTAAAAAATCTAAACTATTGGAGTTTCTCAAATTAGCAGATCGGGAATTCCAAACAAAACATACGCACTAAATAAAAATACGAGTGGCAATTCCTTGTGGAGTGTCGTGTTCCCAACATACAACCATGACCTCAGATGTTACTATCAGTTCGATGTTGGAATAAGTTATCGGGGGGTGGGAAACAGTATTAAAGACCTTATGTGCAAGGATAAGATCAACCCGAATTCTCATTTGTGATGCGTTCTCAGGTCCAGTCGTCTGTGGAGCTCATAGATTGGCATATTTTGAAAACCGTCCACAAGCTTAAACGCTCGATGATATAAGCGGTTCAGAGGCAAAATATATTTCTGGGGCCTTGGTGTTCGCTCTTCGCCCAGAACCGGATCTATATAAGTGTTCATCATCAAAGCAACAATAAACCCGGATAAAACGTCCAAGGATCCGCCGTAGCGTGTCTAGCGGACGTGAGACGCCTTTGTGAACAGCTTCACATTATAAATCATTTTTCAAACTATCACAATTCCAGACTTTTTTCAGCTGTGTAATCCAAGATATTTTTCGAACTTGCGTGGGTGATGAACGCAATTATGCACCCCTAGAGAAATGAATAAAAGAATCTGACTGACAATGGTCGATTCGCAATAAGTTTTACTGGTGATGTAATCTATATTGATGCGGAACGTTCGTGAGGTACAATGTAAGTCTGGCGGCTAATCAATGAATTTTATTCCAAAATTATTTTCATTGATGTATAACTAAATTTATTTATTGTAAAACCACTGATAATTACCGTGATCTCAGCATAAATAGTTAAGAAAGATCTTATCCTTTTAGTTACATATGTATATATATAGTTATATTTTATTGTGAGTATAAAAAATATCGCTACATATTTATTTTGAATTCACATGTACATTTAACAGTGCATGCCCTGGTCTTGGTATCTAGCGAACGATTTCCAATTTTCTGTGGTGCTGGCACCTTTATATATATCGCTGTCTAATTGGTGAGTTGAATACTAACGTTTCAAATTGAAGGAATTATGACTACATAATGTGAGGTTGTTGGAATTAGTTTCGATTTGCAGTTCATCATTTTAGTTCGGCTAACGTACAGAAAAGGTGATGCACAGTAGCTTGCCGAATATTCATTTGTTTGTCCTTATGAGATGAACTTTTAGACGAAGGAGATGAGCATGATTAACTTTGTGTACACGCATGCTTTGCACGCGCTGCGGGAGAGATTCTTTCTCCCGAATTAGGTTATTTTGTCATTCAAAAAGCTGTGGAACATGAAAATTCATGCGATTGTGATGTGGATCTTTAGCCGAATTTGACCAAAGGAGACCAAGAACAACAACACGTATTCGAATCGCACAATTGGCAAGAAAACATTTGACGAAATAGGTGAACGTGTAATGTTTATACGGAGGGATTAAAATTGCCAGTCTTATCCTCAACACCATATCTTATTTAATTAAGCTGGTCAACGACATGTTAATATATCGTGGTTTGTGATGAGATGGGACGAATTTCCAGTGTTTTAGATTTCTCCATATTTCTGATTAATTCATTTAGTATTCATTAGAATTCATTCCACCCGGCACAGCACAATTTACATGACTCACAATTTTCAGCTGTTCAATACAACATTGAGTTAAATATTTGTATCGCGCGTGGCGTAAAACGACGTTTAGCGACTTGACTGTATGAGATATTTTGGTTAAAAACCCGGCGTTTATAGTGGACCGAGAACAATAATTTTTTTACAAAATTGGCTTCAAGCTGTCTAACTACTCCACTACGACATTATTTAAAGAAAATCTCGAACCACCTTGGGGTTACAAGTGAATAATGAATTGATTAAATTGACTTTTTATGAGGATTTTATTCGCCGAAGACAACCGGAACTGCACCTGTACAATGCCTAGACAACCCGGGTAACTTTATCTTCCCAATATTCCGATTGATCTCCAATCTTCTTTCAGTAAGCATATTTTGCCTAATATTTGAGATTTTCCGACAACCAGCTTTCAAATGACAATAAATGTTTTAAGTTTTCGATTCTCGTTAGCGGAGTGGATTGATGGCGGTTTTCATGAAATTTCCTAAGCATTTTAATTGACAATTTTAAAATTGAGATGATGGTTCAAGCAAACAACAACAATAACAACAATAGTCTAAATTGAAAATATTTTGTTGATATATATCCTTGCTAACTTCCAAGTAAACGTTTTAGTCCAACATCGATTTATTGAGTTCATGTTAGTTATTTGTCTTGGATTGTTGTGACGAACTATTATCGGAATCTGGTACTCATGACATGAGCAAACGGAAAGCTTTTTCATTTAATAATACATCATTAAGGAGAGATTCTATGAGCATCGAGTTTTGAGAGCGCGTCAACATTAGCAAGGTTGATCAACTCCTTTTTAGTTTATTTTTGTCAGTCTTTGTAAGGCTCAGCCTGCAAGTGTTCTAAAACTTTCGGGATTTGATTACTACATTCGAAATAAAATGTTTCAACCGTATTTCCTATAAAACAATGCAAAAGATGAATATTGTTTCAATTATGATTTAAACACGATCGATTCAAGAATGGATTTGATCCCACACAAATAATTTTAATAGTTAGGCTGATTCTAAGAGTGTGTAAAACTTGTCAAACTATCTACCGCATAGGTACACTTTAGATCAGATTCTGGTAATGTGATTAATTTCGAAAGTTATGTGTATTTTAAGTTCCTGATCATTTTGAGATTCTGGAGAATGTTTTGCCTTCTGTTTTCTAGATGATTCTTATAGGTTGTTTTGCGAATTGTATATTTGAATTTGCCTAAACATGATTACTCGTACATTGACGGGAACTATTGTTTTTCTTATCGGGTTGTTGATGCCTATATGGCTTATAAATATCCCATGTTGCTTTAGCTGGACACCGTATGTTGATATTGTTGTCCGCCTTTGTTCGATGACATCCATGGATGTTAGTTAAGAGTGCACGATGATCTCATACTCCACAAGGTTTCAGTTCAGTAAACCTTCCGATTCGGAAGAACACGTTTTCTTACACATTTCACAGCAACAGACAGTCGATCGTTCGATCGGTAGCGAGATCTACGCTCAACAACCGAAATAAGTTTTTGCACTTCACTGGCTAGAAGATAACGCCTCACACTGTGAACAGAAAGTTCTTTCTACCCCCTAGATCTATGTCAAGAGCTCACAGATCGCTTTTGCAAACGTCTCTATCATACAATTAAGGTCTACCCAAAGCAATCAGTAGAATCTTAAACCATGCGTCCGTACGTGTGACATAAGTAAGAAAGATTTACTCGTTCGTCCTTGATATAACTGATACACTTTTATCAAGCGTCACAAATAGTGTCTACAGAATAAAATGTGATGTTTGCCTTTATGTTTGCATGGGCAGACTTCCAGTGAATCTTATATCAGTTTAGATGACCGTTGGAAGCGTGTCTATTGGCAATCGCGATATACGAGGGATTATAGTATTCTTATTTTTTCTGACTTGTCATAACATTCACAGTGTCGATTTATACAATGTTGAAGTGTTTAGACACGGTAACAAGCCGTATGATAAAAGACTGTCGAAAATGCCATAGCAGGTCGAATTGCGTTAATAATGAGGCTGAGATCACCACAATCTAGTGCTCAGCATTGATGCGAACATAAACAGCTGATATTCTTTTTATGCTCAATAGTTAGTTAGATTTTATAGTTCTAACCTAAACACAACTCCGCCAAGGACGGTCCCAAGCCCGTCTGAGAAAGGAGGAGGGTTGGGCTTAGGGCTAGCAACCCTATCCAGTAAAACCTACATTGCTACGGAAACGATGACAACAGATCCGTGGTTCGGTCATGTCTGCAGGATGGATCCCAGTTCGCATACGAAGGTAGCCATGCACTGGCATCCGCAAGGTAAACGAAAAAGGGGAAGGCCCAAGGAAACTTGGCGCAGAACTTTGGAACGCGAACTACATGCACAAGGATTCACGGTGCAGACGGCAACGGAAGCAGCGACAGACCGGAACCACTGGCGTGAAGTTGTCTTCGCCTCATGTGCCACCCGGCACGGAGAGGACTGAATGAAACCT
Organism: Atriophallophorus winterbourni; assembly: GCA_013407085.1. Classification (NCBI taxonomy): domain Eukaryota; kingdom Metazoa; phylum Platyhelminthes; class Trematoda; order Plagiorchiida; family Microphallidae; genus Atriophallophorus; species Atriophallophorus winterbourni. The sequence continues at coordinate 189,327 of JACCGJ010004931.1, read as the reverse complement.
AAACACGATTCGTTATGTACTTTTTAAGTATGCGGGGCACATGGTCAACCGACCTTGACCATGTTCACTTGATGTGCATAAACACCGTATTATGCTAATCGACCACTGATCTTGCCCATGACTACGTGGTTTGACTGCCTTCTAGGTTTAATATAGGCTGCTTAGCGAAAGGTCAAAACAGAGTTGGTATGTGGTCATGTCCCAGGTCCTGACTATTCCCTCGGGATGACGAAGCTTGTGTCAGACGCGAAATGTTTTCCAAAAGCTGTGCTAACCGATTGAAATCGAATGTCTTCGCATAACGAATAAAAGATCCGTAGCAAACATATTTTAATTAATATTTTAATATATTTTTATTTCTGTATTTCCGACTTTGTCCATCAACGATACATTCATGACGAGACAAATGCTATATAAAAGAATACAATTCATCGCCGTTTGAGTCTTGCGCGCGATATTCCATGTTTTGCTGTTCTATAGTGAATCATTTAGTACACAGGCGCTGTATACCATTAGTTTTTCATGTGTGTTATATTTACCGGAACGGAAACAGTAGTGGAAAATGCACAGCATCCGTTTGTCAAGGTCGGGCAAATGAGCCAACCTAGTAAGGGCTTGTAGTGAACCGGTTGGCGCGAAAGCGATTTAAAAATCAGACCAAAGTGATAACCGATATAGACATGTCCACCATAAAATTTCGATAACTTGATTTGTCTATATATGATGGACGTGTGTGTGCACTAAACGCGTTTGACCAATCGACTTTCTATTACGCTGTGGCATTTACGGGTGAACACGATTAGTTTTGAATTGGTTAAACTTAGGGATGAGTCGAGACACAATTGTCAAGTGGGCGCGAAATGCGAGGAGTTGACATGGTTAATGCTGAATCGAGTGTCCTGAAGCCTGTGACGGCGCCAGAACAACGTTCGAATATGAGGTCACGGATATGTATACCTGATGAGAGGAAAAACCACGACACCGTTCGTGTGCTTCTGTCCTGCTTTTCGAACGTCATATAATACTCATTTATAGATTATAAATTCAAAAAATGGAACCTAATGCACGTTAGAACAGGATGAGTTGTGGTATATATTGACCTGTCGAAAATCGGTTTTCACTCCTAGCATTATGTCCTATGATTTCGTATATTGGGCTTGGTGATATGCTGTCTTAATGCCATTTCCTGACTATTGCCGTTACACCTTTGACACCAGGTTATGCTTACGCAAGGGAGTAATGTATTTTTCAAAATACGCATTCACGTGTTTGTTATAACCGTGAAACATTCAGAATCTAAATTTGTCACACAATAATATACTGCAAGCCTGGAAAGAAATTTGAATGGTTTAATCAAGAAAAACTTAAAATGCAATCAGGTTGAAAAAGTTAAGCTTTGATTATCATGTGTTCTGATGTATGAAATTGTTTTTCATTGTTATAGGAACGAAATTATTGGTCAGATTTTCGCTTTCTTGTTGGTGCTCAGTTCAACGCTGACAACATTCGGGATCGCTTACCACGGAGATTATATGCCGGGACCCTTGTCAACGTAAGAATCACTATATTGTTTCAATTTTCATTAAGCAACATTCCAAATTTACTTTGGCACAATTTAGAAATAATTTCGATATTCAAATTCAGGTAGACTTTGATATCACAAGTTTCGATCCAGCCAGTGTCGAACTGTAAGCTCACCCATTCCAAGACCGTTATCAGCAAGAGGTTATTGTAGTGAAAATTCGACGTTTTTCAGCACTGCTTAAAAATCTAATTAGCAAGGGTTTATTTGCGCATGATAAAGATATTTCATGTCTGCTCATGCTTGTGAGTTGTCATCCTTATTCTACCATTTCAAATTTAATCAGCTGTCGTTAATTATACAATATCTGTTAACAAACCGGATGACCGAAAACGGTCTTCAATTTTTCACGAGTAGATGTTATACTTTTTGTCCCAAAACCTTCCAAATCCTGTGATAATGTCGTCAAAAGTGTTCTGATTTTCATGTAGCCTAATATTGCCACTTCGTTTGTTGTTTTTTCGTTCTATGTCTATTTCACCTGAACATAAGTAGCTCGTGTCAGGCCGTATACGTGATAAATAGATATGCATGATGGTTTTGCTGTTCACATGGATTATCTACTATTTCATTCAAAACACAACGCAATCATAATCGGCTAAAATTTATAATACATCCGAAGCAAAACCCTAGTTCTTGTTCACGTCTGAGGTTAGCCCTTTTGACATTGGTCATGTTAATCCATGTTTCCGACATCAAAAGAGAACGCAAATCCGTCAATGCCTTTATTGTGCAGATCACAAGTAACAAAATACACACCAATATTATAACAGCAAATCTCGTAACACCAAAACTGTCCTCAACCTGTTTTTGTCAGTTTTCACTTTGATCTGTTTTGTCAATATATTTCTTGCCGGTCGAATCCCATCAAACACACAACATGTTGGACTCTGTTAACTGACCTTGAAGATTATCATGTTGCTAAATACACACCTGCATTTATTTCCGAGGTACTGTCATTCGACTCACTCTCATGCGATACATCTGCCACAATTATTGTTGCGGGTTTTAGGTATTGCTCAGTGAGCTTGATGAGATGTTAGAAAATATCTTGAAACAGCTCGGGAACACTGAAAAATTGATTATGTACATTTTACTGTATCGAGTTTATTGTACTGCACGCAAACCATCATTCAAAATTTTACAATGGTCATTTATTTATTATTTATATTAATATTATTCGTGATTTATTATTCGTGTCATCGAATAATGCCGAAATAAGCGTGGAAACTGAATTAATTTCTACATTACAACCATTGTTTTGCAGGCAAAGTCTATATATTTTGACATCGTGATCACTGCTACATACACCGGACTCAAATTAGGTCAAATTCGGTGATAATTAGCAGCGGCGTAATGCAGATTTTTACATAATTTTCTTCATTGTAAAAATCGTAAAATTTGAGTTTTCCGCAAAGTGAAATACCAATTGAACTTGTACCTGATTTTAGTCCAGAATTCATTAAAAAATGGAAAACTCATTTTTAATTGTCGCTATAGCTATGAAGAATTTTTTCGACTAGCATATAATGGGAAATACCGAGTAGTCTAGTATTTCATTTTAATATTACATTGATGATAGGCAATTGAGAAATGAAAGTTCATACGACCATTGACAACGCGTTTTCTGAATATTTGTGGGCCTCCACATTTTCTTACTTTGTATTGCTAGGTCCTAATTTATGCACGACCTACCAGATTATAACCTTTTTGCTTGTTCAAATGATAGCAAATGGATGTTTCCTCTGTAGAACATATTCAATCGTATGGATCAAGCGAGCAAAATTTAACAAATTAAGAAACATATCGTATTTGCCTGAAAAGCTGTTACCTGTTTCACTGCATCAACAGACTGCTGACCTATTAGCAGATTTGCGGTGCCCAATCATGAGCGATATGTTGATTCGACTCAGTTGTGGCAGCGCAGCACATACAGTTATTAAAGAACAGGAACTGTTAGGACCAAACGAGATAACGCATATTGTGCCTAAAAACTGACATGTTTAGTCATAAGTTACTCGCGTGAATGATACAAAGCGAACGAAAAGTGTCACAAATAATACCTATTTAGAAAGAGGGTTGCCGTTCCGATGCAACAAGTTACAGGCAGTGAAACTGATGCCATCAGTACCGAAAGTTTTCGAACGCATTATAACAGAAGTAATATCTTTACATCTAAGTAAATGCAGACTGTTTTGGGTTAACCAACACGGAGTCAGTAAAAATCGTTCATGCCTGACCAATTCGCTAACAATTTTAAATGATTGGATGAGTTCTTAAATCGAAACAAAACGAATACATATGAAATGGCTCCAGCCAACGATACAATATTTGTTTGAGTAGTTTGTTTTTAAGCCACTCTGTTTCCACAAATATCAGTGATATCTATCTCCTGATCTCCATCGTTGATATACGAACCCAAATACAGATGATTATATTTTCGCTATTGTCATAAAGCCATAGACGCAAAGCATTGAAAATAATAAATACTTACTGCTACATGAAGACCTAATTGCGTTTCACGAGTGGTAGTCAGAAAATAAAGTTACGTTCGAATATTAAAATCCGAAAATAAAACACATCGGACACGATCACGGCTTTCATATTCAAACAAGCTTGAGAACTAAATTTACTAATACCTAACCTAATAAAAGAGTCCACTATGTCTGGATTTGTCGTAGTTTGAAATATGGTCTACAATGTGATGCTCGTGATATACACGCCTGTCATCTGCTAAGCTAGTTACAGTGGATGTTTGTCCGTTTTTTTTCCTGGATCACTTCCTCGAATTATGAAAAGGTGTATACACCCGGTTTTAGAAATTACAATTTAAATCTGAGCACCGTGGCTCCAAAAGATATATTCCTCCCGGGCAGTTTATAAACTCGAGTGCGTAAAGTTGTCGATGTTTTCTAAAATATGTAAAAAAAATCCAGTGCTACAGATGCATGATCACATGTAATCTTGTAGGAAGGATATCGCGAGTTAATACTATTCTCACATACAACGCTCTCATTAATTTATCCCTTGTACCTTATTGGAAATGCTGGAACGATCGGAAATAAATGCAGATTTTTGTTCAAAGAATATTTGTAAGATTTTTCTACCTGAATGTGTGGTAAATTATACGAGTTCGGCCTTATTTAATTTGAAACCCTACGATTAATATGCGAACTAATTCCGAGATTGCCACCCCGTACATACAAATGCCTATTTTGATTTACACAAGTTATGACGACTAATCTATGCACACACAGGCATTATATTTATATGAAAATCTGCTGCACAAATTAAAAGAAGTTCAGTCTGTTATGAGGAAGAAATATTATAATTTAATAATTTATCCCCTTTTCACTTCACTATATGTTGTCAGCCATGTAGAATATTCATTCAATCTATTGTGTATTGTACGCAAATCACCTGCCAGTCTGGGATCATATTGCGGAGACAGTACTATTCTAAATTGAATTTACTATCATCAAATTTATTATTATTTTTATTGTGTTACTGCTTGATAATACTCAGTAATAATTTCTTATTTCCATCCATTTCGGCAGTGCGGATGACGGATTCGATACGATATATGTGAAACCATACACTAGATGGGGAACCTATGCAGTTGGTCTCGCTTTAGGTTGGATACTAATTAAAGGCTACAAAACATCTGTGGTTAGTTTTGTTATGCTGTTTTGAATTTACGTTTAATTTGTCACACCTGTTAAGTTATCGGCAATTCTTGGTTTTTCTTGTTCTTTTAGTTAGTTCGTAATTATATTCTACATCAGATGCTTCTTGAGCGTGGTACTCCGAATGTGACAGATTGATCAAAGTATGTTCGTCCCGCAATGCACATCCATGAATACAGTCGTAATAGTCTGCGAATTGCTCACTTCCGCGCAAAAAATGTACCGTTTACTTTTATGAAAGATGAACACTCCAAGTATTTTTTCGTCATGTACTTTTTCCTCGACAACTTGTAGACAAAATAAAATATGTTTAGGATCAATAATCTTGATGAATGGATTGAATCAATCCATAAATCTTCTACTTAGTAATGTTTTAATTTCTATTTTCTGGAAAGCTTCGAAGCTAGTTGTTGATTTTATAAGTTTGGGACAGATGAAATTGTGCAAACAATTGAAGAAAATTGTTAGACGCTCATTCAGAGCAGGGAACTTGACTTAGTATAACTTCGCCCAATTTGTCCAGTTATACCTCTTGGCCGAATGAGAAAATTGCATTCAAATATGTTCATGGTCAATCATTTTCTGTGAAAAAATTGTTGGTTGCCTCCTTCGTTCGATGTTGATCATGGATGCACATCACATTCGCATGAAGCTTCATGTTCCACAGCTTTTTGAATGACTAAACAGTCCGATTTGGGAGGAACATTCAATCCCGCAGCGCTTGCCAGAATAGGCAGAACTCCGTTGTAGGGCGTCAGTTGCACGCCGGTGGCGTGATCTGCGTTCAGCAGCCAAGAGCTCTATCTGCTCCTCCCCAGCTTGTAGACGACGCATTTACACAATGCCTTCAATGAGAGCCGTCAAGAGAAAGTTATTCCCAAATCGCGCATCACCGCCAGGAGCTTTCACATCTCTTTTCAAACGTATTTGTACCGCAAGTGCGGTCTGCCCAATGGTCGACTTCCTAATTGCAACTCACCATAGAGTAGATCTTCCGGAATACAACCATTTTCCATTCTCTCGGCGCGGCCAAACCACTGCAGGCGGCGCTGCCGTAGTAGGGTGAACATGTTCTGAAACCAGCATTAGAAAGCACTTCAGCATTAGTCACTTTTTCCACCCAAGATATGTTCGAGGTACGACGGACGCTTCGTAGATGGAAAGCATTTACCTTCCGATCGTGACTTGTGTGGGTGGTCCAGGTTTCACTGCCGTACAGTAAAGCATTTAGTATGCACGCGCTGTATACCATCATCTTTGTCTTACCAGTCAACTTGCGGTTACCCCAAACACGAGAGTTCAATCGGGACAAAATGATAGTTGCTCTGATAAATCTGCTTATCAATCTCAGTGTCTATCGAGAGGTTATCCGCAATGGTTGAACCAAGACATGTGAAATGATGTACTGGTTCAAACTGACAGTTTCCAATTGGAGGCGATACAGTCCCTTGGCCAAGGACTTTGGTCTTGGTCATGCTGATTGTTAGACAAAGAATCTTTGCATGTGGACGAAAAACATTAGCGACTGGAGGTTCTCTTGGGAGTTAGCAATAATGGCTGTATCGTAAGCAAACAGCAGGTCACGGATTAGCACATTCCGTGCCATGGTTTGTGCTCTCAACCGGTTCAGTTTAAAAAGCTTTTCATCACTTCATAAGAGTATCTAAATGCCTTCTGTCCTAAAAGCGTTAAAAAAGCAGAGCAAAGAAAATGCCGAACAGCGTGGGAGCAAGAACACACCCTTGTTTGACGTTTCGGCGAATTTCAACTGCTCATGAACAGAAACCATTAAAATGGACTGAGCCCTTCATGTCCGAGTGTAACGAAATAACGATTTTGGGCATCCTCGAGGGCAGCTTATCAGATCAAGCATTTTGAAAAAACTTCCCCTTCTGACGTAGTCGAATGCCTCCGTTAAATCAATGCTGCTCTACAGCATTTGATGAGCTCAGGTGTAATTCCTTCATCCCTGGGGGCCTTCCAATTCGCTAAGCTGTCGTTTGCCCTATTGAGCTTATCAAGAGCAAGGGGTATCTAGAAATAATGTCCAACAGACTGCAAGACGATGTGCAAATGACTATTGGACTGAAATGAGCGGATCTCTGTTTCGAATCGCTGCACCGACCACCACATTGCTGCTTTTTGACAGGAAGCCCAATTGCGTTGACAATTCGATCGCCTTAGCACATGTTCTCTAAGGCCGGATACAGCGTCACAACACTTCTACAATTTCCATATCGATATTACGATCTGTATCCTATGTGCTGTAAATCATTACCTAATCACCGAGGACAGATTAATAATCCTGTTATGTCGGTCGTGTATTCCGTTTCGCTTTCATTGCTAGTTTTATTTTGTTTCCTTGAAGTCGATCCTATGTAAACCATAGGTCAATTCACACATTCAATTCTGTAATTGATATTAGTGCCGTTTGATAAGAATATGTTATCGCTCATGTGCATCCAATACAAACAGGTAATTTTACTCTTTACTCTTTAAATTGCATGTACAGACGCTCAATCCAGATACTAATAATCGTCTTTGATTTGTTCTCGACACAGTATCGAAACTAAATAGCAAAAAATTACTCCGATAGTTTCTTCTATCATTAATTGGTGTTTTAAAAATCTTTTTCGATAACCGTCGACCATGATTCATTGATTGACTTCACGATGAGCCTGTTAACGTTTAATTTCATCACTGTGCCTATACTAAATTTTTCAAAAGATGGACTAGGCTATGGACCTGTTGATCAGTTACGGATGTGTGATGGTGTATCGGATGATAGCATCTGTATTGCTAAATATTCGATGGGTCAAAATATTTATCTAAGCGAATAATTTTTCAAAAGTAGTGGGGAAATTTAATGGTATTCGTAACACATTCGGCGTTCATTGTGATAATCATCTCCGGGTCTAAGCCTTTCGAATAACTGAAGAAGGCTCCGAGTCACAATAGCGTTGACCTAATGTTCGCTAAATTGCGTGCATTGTTTGTCCTCGCTAATGCATGCGCGCCAGGACAACTTTTCTCTGTCTCCTACATTCTTTCTTGTTGTCTTCAAATAATTTAAGATACAGCAAATTCTGAATGAATCCTTTTCTTTACAAGTTACAAAGTTTTATTTAACATAAAACAAATTATCTTTCATCTGTACGCTATTTTGAATTTTTAGACTTGGTCCAAAGTGAAGAAGCAAATTTTTGTGTGGATCAGTCTGGCTGTATCTACGGTGTTGTGCTTGTCCAGTGTTTACGGGTTGTATAGCTTGATTAGCGGAAAAGTGAACTCATGGCCGACCGGTACATCTGCATTCTTCACGGCAGCTCACAGACCGGCTTTCACACTCGGGGTCGCCATTGTGGTGTACCTTTGCGCAAATAATTACACACGTGAGCAAGTGGTGTGGAATATATCTAGAGAAATATATTTCAGGAAGATATGGCATAATGAATGGTTTATTCGATTTCTAGCTTGAGTAATTTTTGTTCAACGCACATTTTCTATGCTTTTCTATGCGCTTTTCATTGGATAAATATCGAGTTTCAATTTCAAAATTAGAAGATGCATCGTTCCATAATTTCGAATTTTAATTTCTTTATTTAATATTCTATCCGACCTTCATAATAAACTGCGTCATACTTACCAATACAATATATACAACCAATTTCCGGCTGTTTACCTTCTTCACCTTCATTACTTTGAAAGCGACTCGAAAGTGTGGAAATATATTTAAGTTTGACGTTGTAGCTACAATTAAATAGAGCTCCTACAGATAACCATGGTGTTTAAACTTGTGACTCACGCTTTATAGTTTCATTATCTTCACCGAATCGATACATTCATGTATAAAATACAATGGAATAGACGTCATGACGTGTAACCCAAATGTCCGCAAAAACACCAACAGTAACATTTTGCTTATAGTCGGGAAGCTTTTGTATTGCTAAACATACTGAGTTCACATAATCTGGCAAGAAAGTCTTCAAAAAAAGCTGACAAGCCTCGAATCAAAACACTTAAAATAGTTTTGTTTAGAGTGTGAAATATCAAAAAAAACGGTCAGGAGCTCAAGACGTTTAAATGACCAATGACTTCTTGTACGCATATCATTCACATGTACGCTTCAACGCACGTTTTTTGGCATTCCGCCTCCTTGTGGTGGATGTAGTAAGATAAATATTAATGGGATTTGAACAGTTGAAAAGTTGTAAACAATGTTATGCGTCAAAACCACTATTAAATAAGGTTCGTACAACGAACCAGGATGTTCAAATTAATTTATTCAAGTGCTCAAGATACTGTGAAGTACTGACACGGAGATCAGATCCGTTGGGTGACAGCAACAGATATTACTGTTCCCTTCACCACTTTTTAAGCAGATAATGCCACTTAAACGTGCCAGCCTGAAAAAGATTCATGAACGCTTAATTGCCATTGGGCATATTGTAGACGGTAGCCCAGAATGTAAGGTGTGCAAATACAATATGGTTGGTGTTAGACTTCCACCAGCAGCGGAGGTTATGTACTGTTATTGAGCTCTAATAAGAGCGAAGCTCGTGGGGAATGCTTCCATTATTGACAGTTGTAAATAAATTTGTGAATATTTTGAAGGGTTGTGTACTCATAAGTAGTCTCATACGAAAATTCAGACTTGTTCAAGGACAAATGCTTAAGATACTCCAAAGTTCAGTTTAATGTTGTGTTGTGATCCCATACCGTGCACTCACAATCCACAAGTGGTTTCTATGTGTCTTCCCCTATCCTTTGGAAACATTTTGATAAGTTTAGATGAGATTACGAATATAAAAAGTCGTACTCGAAGTTATAGTTAGAAGCCGCTTCAACGGACTTACTCACGGAGTATGTCTATCCCATAAAAATTAATTTAAGATTATTGTTACTAAATTTTCACGCCATCTTCGTATCATTTTAGAACACGTTTCATGAAGGATTCTCCAACCTAAGTATTTTATGAACCCATTGTTTTTCTGAATACAGCTCCGATAAAATCTCTCCTGGGTTTGAAAGTATTCTCACCGCTTGCCCGATTGACATATGGTGCATATCTGATTCATCCGATTGTGTTGATGTTTTTCGCACTTGGGAGCCAATCTGTGATACTGATGGATAATCTTTATCTGGTAAGTGCCGTAGGGTTGCAGCAAAATTTCTGTCCATAAAAGAATACATTTCTTTGCATACGACGTCTAAACTAAATATTTATTTGGTGCGGCACTGCTTAATTCGTAAGTCATAGCTCCGCATGTTATATCAACAGAACTTGGAGACGGGAAGAGAAGTTATCTAGACAATATGATGTCCAATAATATACTCTATTTGACATAAGGTCGCAATATTTATGTGTTTTTTTCTGATAGAGTTGCACACCTGATAACCGCAAACAGTATGAAACCAGGTGTTGTGGAAAGAATGTGAGCACTCCTAAAAACTGGTCATTTCCATCGATTTAGTCGGTTGAGCTATTTTCACTGTGTTGATCGGTCATCCAAAGAATGTGCTGATCTGATTAACAGTAACGCTCAAGTTTAACTTCTGTAATGTTTTAATTCTCAATAAACCTAATCTCACTATCTCGACCTGATGACGGCAATCAGCCGGAGGTTGGTTGGTGTTCGTAAGTGCAGGTGTGTGCACCCTTGATTAAATCCCATTTTATTCAACAAAAATCACCTGTCAAAATGGAATGGGCGGACAGTATAAATTTCTGACGCAGGGTTCACCTGGAAACGCATAATCGTTCAATCAGCAGTGTTACCTTGATCTGATTTCAGCAGTCAAAAACGGTACTTGCTCTTCGCCAGTTTGAAGATAATACCTCACAATTTCCATTCTAATGTGATTGGACGAGAACAAGTTCTTCCTAATTAGAAAGACTAATTTTCCAGAGCATTCACATATTTGATTAAACGTCATTGAAGCGCAAGTGTGTCCTATAAAATGATCAATTTTCGAATTTAAATTCATCATAGATTTGATTATATTGGAAAAACCGTTCCACATTCTGCACACATGAAACAGACCACGTATGCGGCTCTGTCACATTAGAGTGAGCGCGTTCTGCAGACCAGATTTAGAAAGCACTTCTGCACGTGTTACTCTGTTTAACCACATTGCTTTTAAGATGCGATGGATGCACGTAAACGTCTTGCGTTGATGGTCCGGGTTTTCACTGCCATAAAGTGAAGAACTTAGTACGCATGTACGAGGAAAGTTTGACTCTTCAGTCATTTTGTGGGTGCAACAGGTACGGAAGTACAACTTGGACAAAATCACAGTTGCTCTGTTAATCCGGTGATATATATATATATATATATATATATATATATACCTTTAAACGGTATTTACACAGGTTTCTGATGTACACCACTCTCTTTATCCCATTATTAACATGGTTCGTAGAATGTTAGAGTGGTCATCTTGTTGAGTATTCTTAAAATAAATAAATTATTCGGATTTTGACTTTATAAAACTATCGTTTTCAAGATTTTGTAAATCCTAATTAATCCCACTGAATACTTGAAATCCAGAGCATCTTCCATTGGCCCTGAACGTATTGTGCGAATACAGGAGAAATTGACTCTAATGCACTTTACTTAAGACATAAATCCACAAACTTTTTATAACATACATATGCTGAGCAAGTGACAAAATTCCTCAATAATGTAGATGTAAAAATATTATGTCACTTCTATCATTTATTTAATTTCTCGAACCTTACTTTGATGGTCCTTTCAGAATTAGCCATAATTCAAAATGAAATTTATTAGCGACCCCACCAAAATTAGATAACCACTTTCCACGGCAAATATCGTAGCTGACTTCCTTATTTTCATCTCAATCGATCACTAACACGCTTTCATACTTCATCGCATTCACAGATAATAGAATTCATCGCGGCTTTTGTGACCAGCTATTTTCTGGCGATTGTGATCAACATGGCCACGGAAGCACCGTTGTTGAATCTGGAGAAGCTAGTCCGTTGTCGTTGACCTGTCGGACAATATTCGTCATTTTAAACGAACTGACATTTTTTTCATCCATATTTTACTGAAATTTGAATTGTTTTTACTTTATACGATAAAGATTTTAACGAATTTATCATTTTTATTTTACATTATAATCACAGGAATTGATTCTCAGTGAGCAATAAAAATCGAATGCCATTAGAAAGTAATTGAGGATTGTCGAAATTACCAACTGTTGAGTGTTATACTGAGGTTCGGCATAACTACCACTATGTTTTTTAGTAATTTACTAAACAAATCACCTGAGGCGTGAGCTGCTGACTAAACGGCTATATTTTCCTAAAGAATTTTGTTGCTGAAGGAATACTTGGCGTAATTGTAAGCAGACGATTGTTCGTTTGTCACACGGATGAAACAATTAGTTAGAATAGCTAGATTGAATCAATTATATTTGTATCGAAAATGGGTTCTCCATTATATTCTTGTTTACTCTGGGAATTTGAGGTCCAACTTTGTTTTCTAGATCGTTCCTTTTGTGTCCTGCATATAAGAAATCCATTGTTTATGAGTCTTTCTTATTATTTAACGGTAATAATTGATTAACTCTATGGTGTTTGTTTAGTATATCATTAGTTATAGGGTAAGGTAAAAAAGATTGAGTTCTATCTTTCATTAGTAATTTTAAATCTCTGTATATCGATCTTCTTTTGATGGAAAATGTGATTAGAGTTATTGATACATTTGTTTTGAAACGTATATAAACCAACGCTTGTGAAACTTTAATACTACCTACTACTGCTTAGTAAGCTATGCTCACTTAAGACTTGCCCGAAATAATCCGTAATCAACCAAAATTGGGAATATTTATATCCGTTAATTGATACTGGATGTTGAATTTTGTCTAAAGAAAATGCACCTACATACAATATATCAATCACAATAGCAGAGAGAGAAATTGATAAACCTAATTTAAATCTAAAGGCAGCTTTAGATTTTATTTACACGACCCACTTGTGATGACCAATTATACCACCCATTACTGTTTAAGTTGAATGGTGACAAACCGTTAGTATAATGTAGACACATGATTGTGAATAGTTTATATCGAATAGATTTTAGTATACAATGTTTTAGTTCCTATTTATTAATTGATTTTGCGTAGTATTCAACGTATATTCATATCCAATTCTTATGCTTTTGACGTGGCCGTAAGAGACCGGATATGATGTCCGTCATTCGCTCGAAAAACTTAATTTAAAATACTGCTGAGTTTTCAGCATTAGAGGAATCTGCTCAGTTTCACTATTCATCATAACCAAGTAAAAAATGGTAACATTGCTATTTAATAAAATGACTCTGATAGCCTAGTACCATCTCCAGTGTGTGAAATCATGTCAATTCTGCGGCCTAACGCTAAAAAACCAGAGCTAAACACGAGGTCTATGGGCTCACAAGGTTTTCTAAGTATCATGAAAAATATGAAACACTTGCTCATTGAAAGTATATGAATGCATTTCTGATTTATAAGTAATCGAAAATTTAATTCTGAATGACTCAGTGAGCCTGTTTTGGACACTTATCAGTTTTATCCGCTATAAATAAATGTTAATAAAAATCAATACCTTGCTAAATGATCTATACTAATTGAAGCACTTCAGCTTTTTTGTAAGTTTAGTATCGATGTGCACATTTCGGTCTGCTCTTAATAAGCTACCTCAACTAACCTGCATTTCATCATACAAAAACTCACGACCCGCTTCGTGCTGTTTGGACTCATCAGGTAGGACAGTGGGATCAGGATACTCAGGCGCTTGAAACAGTGAAAGAATGGTAAACAAGTTGCGATTTTATGCCACTGTTGAATGAATATGGTACGACCAACTTGTTCCATCACTTGAGCCCACACTCATGTAGACTGGTTTTGAACCAATGACAATGAACAATTCATCTTCATGCATTTTCATCACACAAACATTCCGCAAACCAGATTCGCGCTGTTCACACTCATCAGGTAGAGACAGTAGGACCAGAAACCGCATGCGCTTGAAACAGTGGAACAATGGTGAACACGTTGCGCTTGTATGCCACTGTTGGATAAGGTTGGTAAGACCAACCTGTTCAATCATGTGCCCTATTGGAGCATGGCCATCGAATCGTTCGACCTCAAAATTAATTTTTTTAGGCATTTTTGTTTTTCCATCAATAAACATGGAATCCTTCTGTTTTTGAAACTTTTTAATACGCTTTAAACGGTATGCACATTTCGTATTCTGAAAATGAAGAATTTGCTGCGCCGGTCAGATAAATGTGACTAGAAGGTTTACATGAGCCTGACATTTCGTCAACTTGCATCACAACACTTCATGACGAAACCGAAGCTGTTTTGCAATGTGAATGGCAAACTCGAGTTTTCCCATTAGGCTGTAACGTTACTCTTATATTCGTTATTCGTATTACAAATTCTGTGGTTAAATTAATTTGGCTCTCGGAAAATTCGTTTAAACAAATAAGTCATTCTTCATTCCTCTCCTCTATGTCTGTCTTAAATAACTTATTTTAAACTCAAACTCGCTACTGCGTGACTTATATTATTCTTATAAAATCTGGATGGTATATATGGCTGCCAAAACATCAGAGATTATGTATTCTATTTGATGAATGTTATTTTACTTTGCATGCATTTTTCGATTCTATTTAGATTTCCTTATATTTTTAACCTTCTGTTTGCTAATCCACTGTTTGTCTGGTGATATTCAGGGTAATTCAACGTTTTAAATGGTATTAAAATCAACAAGCTTAACAACAAACATAGGAAGGTAAAAATTGAAATATAAGTGTATAAAACAAGATTAGGAATTAGAGTAATCAGTATATAAGTGTGCTGGAAACGATTAATTCAAAACTAATTCGTCTAATTTCGTTTTAAAATCATGCAAGCTTGTGGAGTGAGCAAAGTTAGAAGGAAAATTGTTCCAAGTAAACAGACACTGACAGAATAAATAGTAACTTTAACAGTTCAGGCGGGAATGGCGTGTCACCAGTTCATTTTCTTGGGCCAGATAATTTCTCGTATCCCTTCGCGTGAATAAATCCTGTAAGGGATAGTTTGGAGTATGGAATATTTTTTAAAGTAGGATAAGGTCTCCTCTGATTCGTCGATAGGAAAAGTCGGAAGATTCAGCTATCTTTTCCTTATATGGCTTTTTCGATGCTGAGATCTAGTTTTGTTAATATGTGATAGATTGGTTGCATAGGTTCGACATCCTTCGTGAGCCACGGAGACCATGACTGCACACCGTATTCCATGACTGATCCGAAGCATGTATTCATGATCCTTGGAAATATCTTTGGCAAAAATTTTCCCAATAACCGTTTGAGTTCATTTATGACACGTGTTGCTCTTTAAAAAGAAGTGTTTGTATTGAATTGAGGTTTTTAAACTGGTACCTATTCAGACACCCAAATCTTTTTCTTCACTGCACCTTTCAAGGTCATGTGAACCTATATGGTAAGTGAAATCCACTCGATTCCAAACAATAATGAACCTGCATTTGTTAAAGTTAAAGGAAAGTTTGTTATTCATCGACCAGCTGTGAAGCGCATCGAGATCTTTTGGTGATAGCAGACAGTCTTGTGGACTACGGATGCAACGCCATATCTATATGTCGTCCGCAAATAACGAAATGTTACATTAAAAATTTCGGGTAATTCATTGACATAAACCGGAAAGAGGATCGTATCAAGGACTGAACCACGGGAAATACCGCAAGTGGCTACGATTGGTTTTGATAATGCATCGTCAACACGTACCTGCGTAGTGCAATTTGGTGAGCAGTCATTTAGTCAATTCAACAACTTTCCAGTGATACCAAGACTTTCAAGCTTTTGCAGTAATAAGCTATGGTTAACACGATCGAATTCATTGGATATACAGTGAAACCCACCTACAACGAACTCGTTTACAACGAATTCTTGGGTTGAACGAACACACCATGATTTTCCAAATAAAATCCTTCTTTGTAAGCCTATTTAAAACATTCGTACAACGAATCTGTTCGTTACGAATCTCGCCTTTTACGAACACTGTACACCTTCCCGACGGCTATGTTTGTTCAATAAAGTTCATACATACAGCAAACTCGCTTTGTCTTGCCTCTAACACACAACGCTCCATCAAGAGTGGCCTGCAGTGCTCTAAGAAATAAACTGACACACAGCTTGGCGAGACACAGGCAACCTAGCCTACAGTGTGCTTACTGACTCGCACGCACGCACAAGAAAATCAAGTGAATTCTCTGTGACTGGTAGCTCCGTCTGTGAAAGATGCCAGGAGTGCTCTTGATCTCTGCACGAGATTTCTAGGATAGATGGAAGAGACGTCGAAAGAGAACTTGAATTTCGAAGTCAAAACTTAAACAAATGAACATCGCCAGCTACTTCATGAAAGCGTGAGATTGGACTGTCAATGTGTGTGCAAGATGTTTTCACTACTACGTTTTAGAATAAATTTACTACTATTAACATGAACTTGGATATAATGTTGTGATCTGTGTGCTGTGGCATCATCAAATCATCAAATGGATTACACGCATGCAGAAACACACAAAGGTAAGACCTTCTTCACTTGTTTACACGTGTACAGAAAAACGGCGTCAAAATGATATGTCTGATAATGCGTTTTACTTACAACGAATTCCGCTTTTAACGAAAATTTTACTCTCCCCCCAGAGATTCGTTGTACCCAGGTTCCACTGTATCAAGGTAGCAGGCGTGTATTGCTTGCCCTTTATCTACCGCTTGTGTTCAATCATCCAGCTTTATCAGTAAATTAGATAAACTGGAATAATTCCGTCTAAATCCAACTGTTTCTTCGAAAGCAACTAATCATTTTCGAAATGTTTCATTAGATCCTCAACAATGAGGCGCTCAAGTCATTTGGATCACAGGTAACAGAGTAACAGGCCGATAATTAGAAACATCGAAACGATTTCAACCTTTATAAATAGGATAAATTATTCCGTGTTTCCAATCTGTAGGAATCGATCCATTTACCAGTGTCTGTTTAAAAAGGTATGTGAGTGGTTTGTATAGCAACTTTGCACATTGCTCCAATATTATCGGGGTTATTCCGTCGGCCCCAAGAGACCTTCCGGTTTAGAGATTAAATAATGCTTGAAGGACGCATTTCGACGTGACATTTATTTCACTCATGGCAACCGTGGTTGAAATGGTTTGATATGGCATAAAAACTGTATGTTCTCTCTGGCCGAATACAAAAGAATAAAACGTGGCTGAAGCTTTAGCAGTTTCTGATGCAGTTGTTGTTGGTCCAGCTGACGTGTTCACGAAGTAAACTACAGGTTTCACCTTAGCTTGATCGTTAGCCAAACTTTAAAGTATTTTTGGGTGGAGCTCCATCATGCGTGATATCTGTTTTTGGAAGTACAACTTGACTTGTATGATAAATTTGTTTAATTTCTCCTCTATAAACGGAATTTTTCCCAGGTCATTAATGATGGGTTTGGCCGATGGTGTCACCAAGCGATGTTTCGTACCTTTAGGCACTTACGAGTTTAGCTTCTTAGTTTCAATTCGAGGTTTAATCTTGGGTTACTAAGTACAAATACGGAACTCACTTCTATTGAATTCCTGAGATTAGATATTAGCCATACACAAAACTAATGTATGTTGCTGGTTTCCGGTTAGCATTTTCCTGTGCAGATGGTGGCGATATACTACTCCCAAAACACCGTCTTTGTCGTTAGCTAATAGGACTAAGCACCAGAGTCTATCCCGTAACTTGATATCTGGATCCGTAATCTCACGGCACAGAAAGTTTTGGCTATAATACAAGTTACTCTTCCTCCTCTCGTTTCACGGTCATGGCGAATAAGTGACATCCGGGTAATTCTAGTTCACTATTTGTTTGGTGAGCCCGTAGCCACGTTTCCATTAGGGCAACAATGTCTGGTGAAAATTTCAGAAAAACTACACGCAGTTCACCGATTTTGTCTCCCAGACATTGTGCGTTGGTGTAGAGGCATTTCAGAGTAGTTTTTACCGACAAGGATTTGCTGTTCGAAAGGAGGCTAGCGGAGTGCAAAATATCTGTTAGGCCGACTCCTCCAGAGTCGGCATCTGAAGGTTTTTTTGCTTGCGAGATTGCCTGATCGTTTTGAGGTTGTACTGTGATCTATAGTTGTACAGTGATCTATCATGTTAGCCAAATTTGTTTCTGACACGTCAACTACTGATTGACTTGGCAATGTTTCTATTGGACTTTTGTTGCAATAATCTGTCGAATATGACGTTTCGATGCGCTTAGTCTTCGTCTTTCTGGTGCCATTAGTCTTCGGCCATTTTCCCAACGAGTTTTGACCATGTTCAACAAATCTTTGCGCAAGAACGTTATTTTAAGGGGATTAAAACCGATGCCCTTATAATTGGTAGATTTTGGATGCGGATCCTGTCCGTCACAGCTACATCATGCAAGCCATGTATATCACTGAAGAATCTCCATTGTAGCTGATGGAGTTTGCGCTGCACTGCTACATCCTTTGCTTCATCAGCTTTTGGGACACCTAAAAGGAATAAACGTCGATACATCAGCAGTATACTTACCGGATACAGTGAATCCAGACGAAGCTTTCAAAGCAAAAACTCATGTTTATTGTTAGTTATATTATATCCGAGTCGATATAAGATCTTCGGGTTGCTGTACATCTGAGAAGTTAAACGTAATTAAAAAGAGTGTTTATCATCTCGAATTAAGCGGATAATTGTTTTTCGTAGTATAGTAAATTGTGACCAGGAATCGGCTGGGCAACCTGACAGTATCTTAGCCCACGTGCAGTCTCTGACTGTTCGGCACTTTGCCTGGATCAGGCTTGTGCTTTAATAACATAATGAAACTCACATGATTTTGCCCTTAATTTCATCTATTTTTCATCCTGTTGCGTAGTTTAAATTTAATATTTTGAGGAGATTTCTTCGGATGCAATATTGGGTATTCAATTTTCATAGACTCACGTGCTTTAAGAGAGATATCTAATAAGAGTAACCCAGTTTGGCAAAACTTGTGCCATGTAAATCGGCACGCAGAGCGAAGTAGTTCACTTTTCTGACGCTTTTTGTTGCGTCGCTTTTCCGCCTAGCGCTACGAACATATTTGAAGTTTAACGCAAGATGGTTACTCCAACCGGTGGGGGCTATGTAGTCAATACCCTCAAATGACTTTGTCCCTGAAGTGAGGAATAAATCCGAAATGGACGAGATCTCTGTTTCTCTTTAGTAGGTAAAGTTGGATAGATTGTTATATAATGAAAGCGTGTCGATCAGGTCACGGAATTTATGATCGAGTGTGCGTAGAAGATGATCTGATCTGGCAAACAGGTAGCAAATATCTAAGTTCCACATGAAAAATTATTGGGAGCTATGCGTTTATCCGGCGTATTGTATAACCTGTAAATACGTGTCGCTTGAGCATCCGTAGAGGCTGAAGGGCGATATATTATGCCGAAGACGCAGTCGTACTTTGGCTACCGTTCAGGGAGTGAAGGTTGTGATCGTAAATCTTCATGCACTAGAGACGTTTGCGATGGTACAGAGCCACACCACCACCATTTCGTGGGCGAACATTCCGTATTAAATTCATTTTGGGGAACGAAAGTTCACTTTCAGTCATACAAGATTGAACCCAGTTTTCACCAAGAGCGATGAGCACGGGTGACTATCGTTTGTAGAACTGGCTTAGCTAGAGCTAGCATGTAATAATGAGTCAGTAACAGTGTTTATTTTTCCCATACTGTCGACATCAATGCTTTGTAGTTTTTTAAGCAACTTGCGCCATTTTTGCTGACGATTTTGTTTCAGTCTCGGATGATTTTGCAATGGAAATATGCAGCAGCTCTGCCTCGGCTCTTGGATTTCATAATCCAACCTTTTCAGGTAATCTATTTCTATAGAGTGTCAGTTCGGATCGGTGAGCATCCGCCATGCTACTTGACAAAATGTAATATTGAGTGGGTTTTGAGCATTTTCATAGATAGTTCGGCGAGCAATGTATAGTGTAAGTGTCGGAGACATCAGAATTTCTGGAGCCGATTACACAAACAATAAATGAACATTGTTTGCGATCGTAATCTTCCATTTCACAAATCGTTGTGAACCCTTCATTTTCTAAAACGTCGAAGAGGACAACACTTCTTTATGCTTCTCGGTCTAGACCATTTATTGTTGGTTGCCTTTTCCGGATTAAATAACGTGGTGTGTCAGTTTGTGCTGAGAGCAAATCCGTATTCAACAGGACTTTTTCCATGTCCTCTTCGTCGAATAAAGTGATCCTAAATTTTTAAACACTATTGATCAACTTGGATTTCATCACAAAAATTGATACTGAGATAAGATTTTTACAGTAGTGTAAATAATTTAATTTACAATAATTTAATTGACACGGATTGTGTAAAGTTTCGATACTGCGATTCATACAGAGTACGCTGCAAAGCTCAGCGTAGCTTTCGCTAGAATAAATGTCATAAAATTAGTTGGTTTTTGGGTAGCTAGCAACGGCGTAGTCCATAATAAGTTGTGATAATTCATAATGACGAGACACAACAAAAGTGCTTAGCATGTTGACTACCGTTTCAACATTCGAATATTGCTTTTACTTTGAATTTCGTAACAATTATTTCAGTCATAATCAATGATTTTGCTTTGCTAAGAAAACTTAAGTCGGTATTTTCACCAATAGGCTCTAATGAAAGCTTTGAAGCACCCAGGTTTATATATATTTACACATTAGGATAACAACCAGATTTTAATGGAAATCTCGGGAGTGCCAAATAGCGTTCAATTCACAAGCACGGAAAGGAATTGTAGGAGTACATTTGCCATGTGTTTCAGCAGGTAAGATCGAGTTACACAATGCGTAAAAATAACAATATCGAATAAAAAGCGAAAAATTTGTTGTTTGTTTTTCATGTGTGTAAAGTTTAATATCGTTAATTCATTTATATCTTTGATGCCATGTGAACTCTTTTAACGAGAACTTCGTAATCAGGGATTCCATGTTCTTTTCCTCCGTATGGAAAGTACGCATTCGTGTGACGGGGATGAACCTGCAATACATAAATGCTCGAGTAATGTTTTCGATATATATATATATATATATATATATATTCATTGATAAAAACACCACACTTGATTGGCTTTCAAAGTATTGACAGTACATTACCATGAATCGTTTAACGTGCATAAAAACCGACTGGCGAGTTGGAAGAAGTTGAAGGCCATTGTGCAATTTTTGCGACAACATTCACGCGGTTAGTCTACGTTTATCGTGACATGAAATATTGCCAATGATTTTTTTAGTTTGTCGTTTAGTTAAATGTAATATTTTATAAAGAATAGAATATTGCAACTTAAAATGAATTTGAGTTGAAATCATTTCAAATATTCACCTAATTTCAGCTCTGTAATTGACAACAACGAAAGTATTTCAGGTTAGGTTCACCGAATCTTGTAATTTTCCGTTTATGCGAGATTCAATGTATATAATGGGCTTTTCGTTGAACAGAAAATGAGTAATTATTTTGTTAGGGTATACTTGACATTATTTAATAAACTATATGTTAGAGAACAAGTAAGGGACAGAAAAATTATGTATTCCTCCGCGTGAGAATCTCACACACCATAATATGACAGACATTACCTTTCCATACACTGTCTCGCCGTGAATTTGTGACCTAGCAATGTAGAGATTTTCCCCATCTTTCGCCACTCCACCCACAACAGCTCCAAGCGGCACGCGACCCATGGTTTCCCATTCCCAATCTAACCTATAAAGAAAAGTTGCTTAGTTAACACAATATCGTCTTCATATAAATGGACTCACATCATTTACGTACTTGCTTGAGCTATTACGAGCTGTCGTGTCACACAAAATTTCACAGTCGCCATATTCATGTTCACTGCCACCGTAGGGGCAGTATGCGGTGCGATATCTTCCGGAATATTTACCAGGGATGTGTTCACCAGCGTGAACCATTCTTGCAATATAAATGTCTTCGTTTCCTTTGTGAATTGCGTTTGATGGGATCATATTGTCGATCAGGGGAACCCACGAAAGCGATATTTGTTCTCCGTACGGGCAGACTGGCATTTTGTTGAATTTGGTTGTTTAACTTGGTATTGACCCTGTGAATAGTCGTGAGCATTGCATTAAAGATAAGCATTAACACATTCAATGGAATCACTGGAAGCCATTCATAATTTATATCCATTTTCTTTTGAAAAATTAGCTGATTCGTGTAAGATTCTATGAGATATAGGTTTCAGATTGAACGTTAATACATTCAAGGATTCAAGGATTCGAGAATTTATGGCTAGAAATGTTAGTACTTCATAAAACCACAGGATTACGGTAAGAATAAAAACATGATAGTTATGCTTTTGTATATGTAAGTCCAATTTCGCCAGACAAGAGAGTCCACCGCATGTTGGGGTAGGGAATTCCAAAGAAATATAGCACGTACGGCGAAAAAATGGCGCCGAAAAACAATACGGGAACTTGGGACGTGAACGGATAAGGTATGTCCGCGTGTCACTTTCCCATCACACATATCAAGCAAGTGTTTCGATGGATGTCCTTCGGTAGACACAATTCTATAAGTCAGAATAATATCGCGTCATATCCTCCTTTGGGTAAAATCGCATAGACCCATACGTCGCAATCTTTCGGTGTACGGAACATTGCGAAGACCTATCACTAACTTTGTTGCTCTATGATAGATTTTATCGAAGAGAGCAATATCTTTTCGCAGCCAAGGAGCCCAGACCTCTACCGCATAATCCATCGTAGGGTGAAGGTAGACATTTGTTATTCTTGGTGACGTTACCAGAGAGAATCTTCCAAATGTTCTTCGACAGATACCTAACAATCTGTTTGCCCGTTGATATATGTTCTATGAGTGCGCTGTGCTCTTCAGGTTCCCGCTAATCCACACTTCAAAATCTTTTTCTAACGATCTCCATGCTATTTTTTCAGTTCCCAATCGATAAACCTAACATGGAGCTAGTTAGATTGTTACGGTACATACTCCTGACTTGCGCGGTATGACCCACGTTGCAGTATAGAGCGAAATCGTGACCAGAGTTTGTTTTCTGATTTCCGTATTTCATTAGAACATCAAACGGAGTTATTTTTGACGTCTACTAGCGAGAACTTCAAAATTTGGTGAACTCGGTGCTCAAATAAAATATTCATGTTATCACTTTGATAAATTTATCGCGCTTACAGCACATTGTTACTTACAAGCAAACTATAGTTCGTAATGTGACCATATTCAAACGCAGTATTAGGAGTTACAACTCAACAAATTTATATTTGCGAAGAATTTAGCTTCATTTATCTCGAAATCCGAAGCTTACAGTAAAATGTTTTTCGCAATAATCTTTGTCTTCATTCGACGGGCTAAGTTTTTTTCGTCCATCAGATTAAGCACTCATTTGTTACTAAGCGACGAGCAAGTCATTAGATCGAAAACCGCATTTGTGATACATTTTTACAGAGACCAACACATCCGTTCATCTTTTCGTCATTGTTATAACGTCCTCAGTGTTAAAAATTATCCTTAAATGTACAATCAGCAAAAATTCTCATTTATCGGACACCCTGAATAATCAGTTAAAAAATTTAATAGCCCCTGGTCATTTAGTAAAAACTTATGCAAACTTTACTTTGATTAGCATCAATTTTTTAAATATATCACTTAAAACTCACCTAAACAGTATTACACTAAATCAGTCTTTAAACTTAATTTGCATAGCAAGAGCATGATAGACGAATTATATCTTACGATCTATTCTGATCAATGAATTTTTGTCTCGTTAATGATTGGTCATTGTTGGTAATGGTGGTTAATACTGCAGAGGCCATTGTCTCTTTTTGTTTTCGCTTTCAAAGCGAAATATTTTCAATGGAATGATGTTGTTTTTTTACCAACACACAGTTTCTTGTTGCTCTAAAAAACAACACGTCATTCTGATACTGACCTTGAATTTTAGAATTTCACTGGTATGGTGTGTTCGTTTTTTCTTATGTAAATGCTGTTGTCTACTACTTCAAATTAGCTGTAGTTGCTCTAAATTGAAAAGACCTCGCGGTGTTCGAATCAACCTGATCAGACACAAATTGAAATTGAAATTAATCACAGCATGAAGCTAGTCCATATTGTTAGATAAATGAAGAGTGCAACCAAGCTGCACATTTCTGGAAAATCGTTATACTGTGATGCGTAAAATTTCATGGTGCATATAAAATTCCTCTAACGGAGACAAATTCCCAGATAGACCAGACTCGAGTACATATTAATGTACGAAGTGATTCCGTTGTGAATTGTTATTTTGAGAATAGTGTGAAAGATGTTCGAGAGCCAAATCACTGAAGCCATGTTGGAAAAACGTGTGTTGTTTAATCTATGGCCGTGTGCATCAATGTATTAAATCGCACAGATGACAATCAAACAAAACAACTCGAAATTCCGTAGTCGTCTTTCGAGTATGCCAAAAGCACGCTTTGGCACAGTGTTCTGTAAACCAGTTTTCATGCTGTTAATTGCTTATGCAACAAAATATTTCTCAGTTGATGTGCAATCAGGCTTTTGATGATTAAGTTCCATGTGAAAAGGAAGGGACAGCCTGGTTGGCTATTTATTTAGCAAAAACAACAATATACTTTAAATAAACCATGTAGTATATTATTTTCGCAGATAGGATTACTGATATACCCCTGTATGAAACCTAATGAAACTCCACCTGAACTCTCGAACTCAGGCTTGACAAATTTGGGGTGAACTCCAAATATTCACATCGTTTTATCAAATTCCAAATGAATGTTTTATCGTTTTCTGCAATCTAGCCCATGAGCATCACCGAAATGGCCGCATTTAACCTGTTCCAATCGTAGTCTGTAGTAAGAGCATTTTGCGTTCCGTGAATTAGGAATTTATCAAAATTCATCTAGTTCTTCTGCCTGGAATTTACAGTCCAAATAACAAACTTTCGCCTTATTCATAGAAAAACGTTTCTTTATTAAGTGTATATTGAGGCTGGAAATCGTAGCGAATAGAATTCGTGTCAACAGTGTGAACACTGAGTATACCTGTTAACTGATAGCTTTCATAATTTTTTCTCAGACATATATCATTGAAAATTGCAGTGAAGAAAAAGATTTGGGTGTCTGGATATGCCCCAGTTTGAAAACCTCACTTCAAACTAACACTGTCTTTAAAAAATAACATGTGTGCTATATCCACTCAAACGGGTATTTCGGAAATTTCTGCCTAAGATATTCCCAAGGATCATGAATACATACTTGAGACCAGTCATGAAATATGGTGTGCAGTCATGGTGTTCGTGGCTCAAGAAGGATGTTGAACTTATGCAGCGAATCTATCACCGCTCAACAAAACTAGTTCTCAGCATCCGAAATATGCCTTATAAAGAAAGGATAGTTCACCTCAATATGTTTGACTTTCACTATAAACGAATCAGAGGAGACCGTATCCTACATTACCAAATATTCCATACACCCAACCATCTCTTACAGGATTTATTCACGCAAAGAGATACGAAAAATTATCTGACCCATGACAATGTGCTGGTGGTACCCCATTCCCGCCTTAAATATAGGTGGTATTGTTATTGTGTCCATGTCTGTTTTACTTGGAACAGTATACCTTCTACCGTTGCTCACTCAACTGACCTGTATGACTGTAAAACGAAATTAGATGAATTTGTATTGCGTTATTTTTCCCGAACACTTATATAATGCTTACTCTAATTCCTGATCTTGTTTTATACACGTACATTTCAATTTTTACCAGTCTATGTTTGTTGTCAAGCTTGTTGCATTTTAGACCATTGAAAACCTTGAATTACCTTGCATTGCAATATCTTGCACAATATTTTCACTAAACATTCATTATGAATTTTCTTTTGAATTATTCCATGAGAAGATTAATTTAACGAGTATCATCAAACTACTTAGTTGTACATTTGAAACTGTTTAATTGGAATTTTTACGTATATCCTATGGTATACGTAGCTGTGTGTAATTCGGCGTAATCCTCCAATCACGCATCATGAAGGGTTTCATAATTCATTTGCCAAGTCATCAAACGTATGCTGCAAATCAAGCGAGTAGATGACCAGTTTTTCAATATACTGGAACATTCAAGTGTGATCATCATGAATGAATGCATACATCTTAGAAATTATCAATTATGTGCGGAATATTCCTGTGTTCCGCTTGTTTGCTTCGGTAATTAACCATTTCTCTTTAACGTAAATGCGATTTTCCGGAGACCGCTTTTACTTTGTTTGAAATTTTTCGCACACAGTTCATCGATTCGAACGCACAACCTGCTTGAAAAACATTTATTAACTTGTAACAGGACAGTGATTTACTCGTTCAGAACGGTGACCGCCATTATTATCAGTCATATGAATGAGGATTTGCAATCATCTAGTACGACTTAGCAACGATCAGTTCATTGAGGCTGGTGTTTTACGTATCTTCGTAATACCATCCTTAACTGCCACCGACCAATACCGGGTCCATAACCGCATCAAATGCTTCGAAACTTGTAGAGCTGCTATCGCTGGGGTAAAAATCTAATGAAATGTTGCAGCAAAAATCAATTCAATCTGGATACAATCAATGAAATAGAAATTTTGAAATATGTATATTTGTGAAAAATAGCAGAAAATTGTCAGAATGTTCGTCGCTTTGGTCAGTGAAACTGCTTTGATCATCTAAAGTGCATCAACATCAGAACTCATTGTTTCACCAGGACATCGTAATTGGTTACACGATGTTCTTCGCCACCGTATGGGAAATACGCGCAGGAATGACTTGAATGCACCTAAAACAAGGGAATGGGAGAGATTTAATCGCACGAGTGCAATACCCGTGCTGCGCCACTTTTCACAAATGCTAATAATAATTACTATTAATTCTTCATACTATTTCAGATAATTATGATAAATCAAAAAAGAAAACAATGTTGACTACCGAAATTTGTAAAAACGTCTGAATAGGACTTATGTCCAACGAATTGCGTCAAAATATTTGCTTAGAATGCAACGTGAATTACCATTCGTACGTTTGTCACGGAAGCTTGCAACATATACGTCTGGCTAACTCATTACAGAATGTAAATACACCTATCCAATCACGCAATTAATTTCCCCATTTTTCCGCTCATACTTGTGGCACAGTTAATAAAATATAAAACTTTTTCCCTCAATGTGATTTTATAATTTTAGTGTCGCGTTCTCAAATGCAAACAATGGTACCCCAACCAAGAAAATGAACTTCCCATTCTATATTGGATTATCACGAACGATTATAAGGAAATTACAACAACATCGGAATTTTAATTTAATAAATTAATCAATGTGTACCTTTCCATATACTGTTTCACCTTTGATTCGACTTCTTGCAATATAAAGTGGCTCACCGCCTCTCGCAACGCCACCTATGATTGCTCCCCACGGTACCTGGCCAGACGATGCACCGCTCCATTTATAACTGTGGGACAAATAGATAGTTATCCATTGTAAAAGGACTACCAGATAATAAGACAAGTAATTTAAATTTTGTGCTCACTTGCTGTTGCTATTGCTCGCTGTACTGTCACACAGAATCTCGCAGTTCCCATATTCATGTTCGCGCCCATCGTATGAGCAGTATGCAGTACGGTATTTAGCGCAGTATTTTCCAGGAATGTGTTCACCCGCGTGTACCATCCGTGCGACAAAAATATCATCGTTTCCTGTGCGAATTGCTCGGGTAGGGATAATTCCATTTACAACAGGAACCCAAGAAAGCGTGATTTGATCATTGTTATTGAAAAATGCCATTGCTTTCAGACAGCTGGAAATTGAAGAGATTAAAATGAAATAGAGAAGTTCAAAACAGAATCGCACAGACATGTTTATTGTCATTCAAATTGATACATTAAACTTGTAACATTAATAGCAGTGCATTTTACCGTTTCGACCTCGCGCAGATACATGCGAAATTTGTCGATTGTATATTAGAAGAACGTTTTTCTATTTTACAGAAGTTAAACATTTTATTTGCTTGCTATGAATCCATCCTCTTAATTATAGTTCTCGCATCTATAGCACGTCTGTGCAACCTGCTAGCTAATCACAATCACATTGTCAAAATGAGCATTATGCATGAAATCGCTTGTTTGTAAAACAAATGGCATTGCACTAATCGAATTGCAGGAAAATCCAACAATAATAATATAAATCTTAATAATAATAATCACAAGCTATTAATGCATGTTGCAATACCTATTATTTTAAGTTTTTAGTGCTGAAATCTAGAAACCACCTCTTCGTGACCCACAAAAAACGTGGCAAACGTTACTATATTTGGTTACCCGCAAAATATGAACCTTGATCAAAACCAATTTTTCAAAATCCATATTTCAAAATGTGCCGATAATTGTGTGACATAAACAAATCAAATGTGATATAAGGCTATACTGACAATTACTAAGAATGTCACCACTAGCGTTGAAAATATAAAACGATTTGCATTCGCTGGAGTAAGGTTAAAGTGATCTTATTTATTTATTTATTATTTATTATTTTTTATTTTATTTTATTTAAGATATTTAAAAAATTTTGTATCAACCGCCTCCTAATTTCAGATCAAATGAACTTTCTATTAGCTTAGACAGAATTCAGACTGCAGTTGATTCATAAATTCATTGACCAATTTAGATGACATATACAAACGACTTATAAGATGAGACTGCAAACTTACCGTGGAATTAGTGCAAAACAAGCAGCAAATTTCTGATATTGATATACACTATTTTCACACTCAAGGTCAGTTTTCATCGGCTTTCTTATCGACCTGCCTTCAGTGGTGCTTTTGCATTCCGTTGGTCTTACTGAACAAACGCAAAAAAACATTTTTGTTGTTTTGGTTCATTAGATGTGAGTGCGGAACATAGCGTACCATCATTTCTGTTTTGTCTCAAGTTTCGATTGCACGTTTCATGCCTTTTTGCACCTTTAGGTGCACACAATATTGAATAACAAAGACCCAACTTACGAGAAATAACTCGCTCTTGACCAATTCACGACCGAAAATATTATTTAATATTTCATATATTTTCTTTTGGTAGCAAGTGCTAACAAAATTTGTTCAATCACTTTAACTATTGCTATCTGAAATCTTTTGTGAATTTTGCTTAAAATGATGGCTCCGAATCACTTCCGTGGTTAAGTGTGAGTTTGGATTACGTCAATTCGTATATCGTGTTCTAACGTTCAGTGCGCTGTTTCCACAGGCTTCGGTAACACTCGATGCGACAATAACCCAGTCATCCCCGTTTCACATGCTCTGAAATAGAAAAGAGATTTTTCGTTTAAACGAATTTTCAGCGAATAAACTTAATTTACCAACACAATGTTTAAATACAATTAACGAATAAGAGAGGAATGTTAAAAATGAATGGAATAACTTAAATTACCAGGATCATTGAGATCCGAAACAGCGTCAGTTTTGTATAGCAGTTGCATCAAGCGTTGTCTTGGGAGATGACGGAATTTCAGCTTGCACGATGATTAAAAAATCGTGTTGTTTAAAAGCTCAATTGAATTTTGTCCAATTGATACAGAAAAGTCCCGCAGTTCATAATATAATAGTGCATAGCATTCGTTCACGTAGTAACATGGTGAAACACTTTAAAAATAAATGAGTTTTCAGATGACTAAAAAACAAAACTGTGGAAAAATTAATCTAAAGAATAATCGGAATCAAATTTTTTAACATTAACCACTCCGGCGGACGAATTGTACAATAGAAAAATGGAAATTTAACACACGCGTTTATTACGCACGTGGCAAAAACCAAGCATCAGACATCCATTTTCTGTATTCAAATCCCGCTAAAGGAAATTTGTCATCAACATCTGTACTAGTTGTCACTTTGATTTGATTAGCCAACCGAACTGCCGACCGTTTCGCTTCAGGCACACACGAATTTAAGGTTCCTTTACCGACCTTTACGTATTGCACATTATTCCATAGCTGCTGACCTCGAACATCTAAACTAATTTTCTATAATGTTGTTAATTAAATCGTTTTTTTGTAATTCAAATCAAACCTCGAATTATATTGTTCAGCGATTGTCGTCGTCGCTTGTTCTGGTGCTCTTGTGATTTGCCTGAAGGTGGTGCATTTGCATATCATCCGAAAGCCCCAGATTAGCACTTGCCGTTAATGCACCGCACAATTTCACAATAGAAAAATAAGGATTACCTTATCGAACTTCCACCGTGACGTTAAATGTGATTACACGAAAGCATAACAAAATCAATTTTGGGAATATTTATGTGAACCGTCTACTTGTAAGTAGTGATTAATACTGATGTTATCCTTCTGGGCGTCTGTCGGTAGATTTAGGACTTAAATGTACATCATTAGCACATAACGGTTTCGCGGACGGCAGCATTCCAGATGAATAAACAGTCAGATTTATGAGAGTCCGCATGGTCTACAGCGGTATTTAGTACACGGCTGATCGGTGGCAGTTACATGCTGACAGCGTGATTTACGTTCGGCACTCAAGAGCAATATCTGCTCATGCCCAGCTTGAAGATGATGATTTACACAGTGTTCAAGTAATAGCTTTTTCCACCTCGTGGGTTTAATTTCAAAAGCTTCCAGATATTTTTTGAAAACGTTTATGTATCGGAATTGCGGTCAGCCGAATGGTTAACTTTATGATTTCAACTAAACATAGAGTAGATCTTTTGGTATACACCCATTTTCTTTTCTGTACATTTGGCCTAGCCAGCGTAGGCATCGCTGTCGTAATAGCGTGTACATTTTGCTTCAGAGAGCACTCTAGCATTCTTTACTTTGTCTACCAACGATATGTTCAAGATATCGCGAATATCGCATTTAAATTTTTTTGTGTTTCGTGAAGATGGTCCAGGCTTTAATGCCCTACAGTGAATAATTTAGTACGCAAATACCGTGTACAATGAATTTTTATTTACATTAAATTTGAGGTTGTCTCATACGAGAGAGACCGGACCGATATTGAGGTACACCTCCTGCAAATTCGCTCGGAACTTTCGTCTGTGTGATCCGATTATGATAGATTCATGCTTATAGAAGGCCTCGTAATGCAGTTTACTATCCAAAATTCTGCGTACGTTTTTCTCTGATTTAGTCCACTCAAGCGTTTGAAGGCCAAACGCGTGTGAGAATGAGTAGTATTTTTCAGCCTGTAAAATTTAGAACAGATTATGTTGGTCCGCCTGTAACACTAGGTAATCTTCAACAGAGTTTATCTCCATTCCAAGTTTTACATTATAGAAAAAAACAATTTTGTAACATATAAATTGCTGTAGTACACATAAAATAATAGGAACAGTATTGAACTCATTATAATAATTTTTGGGATTCCACCCTTGTCTTCGTTAGCTTGTGAAATTTCGTCAACTATACTAAATATCGCTTTGCGTACAGAGAGCAAAATTGTAAAACAAACAAACAGGATTACAGTGATGCCAACACCCTGCATATTTTAAAAGTTTTAGATTTGCATACATAACGGACATGTACAGAAATCCCTTTATTTAATGGTCGCTTTCACTCGTAGAGTCGTGAGTAAATTAGTCAAGCAGGCATTTGTCTGTCTCAATTCATGTTGTGCGCAATGCATATTTCACTTGACTATTCTTTTGTCAAATATCTCTCGTTCTACATCAGCTGTACTGTTTAACTGTCTGTTGCTTTGCGCTATCTTGAATTGATCCGATGAAATTTGAAAGTGTTGACTTATACTTTGCGATCTAAATGAACTGAGCATGTCAAGAAGATAACAGGGGAAAAGTCGATAAGCAATAATACTTGTCATTAATTATTATAGGTTCATTCCTGATAACGACGCATTGCAATCGGCGTACACGTAGATATTTTACGAAAGAATGTTGCACATGCTGAAAATACATTGCTTGAGCAATTAATCGAAATCAGGTCTGGTTGAAGGCGGCTGGATGCGTTTTCTCTGGAAAAAAGAGTTTTGCTTAAAGACATTATTAATAAATTAAACAAGTTTATGAGTGTTAGCGTCGACAAAATTGTTCAACAAAATTTCCGGGTGAAATGATGCTTGCATAGTGTAACATCGATGATAGCAGATGAAAACATTGCGCAGAGGAGTTTCGCTCCAATCGATCGAACATGATCAAGCAGAGCGTTGATAAACATGATGATGCTATTTTGTGCCACCTTCTGTAAATGAAGGTCGACAAATATAGATAATGATTACCGCGTACTCAACACGGTCTCACATGGTAATTGGTTTGTGCTGAGGTAATTCAATGTAGTTCTGGTTTCTTCTGCTTCTCGCCTATTAAACAGGCGTTCAAGTGGGTGATTTATTGTGTGCAGACTGTTGGACTGCGTGATCAAATCAACCCTGGCATGGTCAAATAGGTTCAGATTTGCAATCCACTTCTCGTAGGGCTTATTGTACTGTCCGATCATCAGTTTTGTAGCGCGCTGGTATGAGCGTTGCAGTAAAGTCATTCCGTTTTGTAACCATGGCGACCATACTCGAACAGCGTACTCCGGACATAAGTGTTAATTATCCGTGGGAGTGCCTGCTTTTTGAATGTACCGAAGATCCTTCTGACCAGTGTCTTGGTTGGGCAGGACTTTTGTATACAACAGAACGCTGCCGCGAAGACTTCAATTTACTGCTGATCCACACGCCCAGGTCTTTCTCTTCCGTAACCCATTAGAGTTATTAAGATACCAGAGAGTATTTGAATTAAAAGGATTTACCGACGTTTAACATTATACATTTTTGGATGTTGGATGGTAAGCACCTTCGTAAAGTCCAGTCATGAAGTTTATTCATATCTTTTTGTAGAAGTTGACAATATTTTATTATACGCAACCCAGTCCAAAGTTTAAGATCATCCACAAATAAAATGACTTTACTTCGTACGATTTCAGGTATATCTCTTACATACATCAGAAAGAGTGTTGGCCCCAAGAGTGAGCCTTGCAGTACTCCACTGTGAACTTTGACTGAGCTGAATAGGGCCCATCAACTCTAACCCTGATAACTCTACCAGTCCAATAATCATGTATCCTGGCCATTAATATATCACCTAACACGAGCTGCTAAAATTTCTGTAGCAGTATGTTGTGGTTAACACAATCAAAGGCTTTGAACATATCTAAATGACAAGCATGGATAGAGTATCCATTATGCACGCTCGTTTGTGTAGAACACTCTAGAGTAAAATTGTCTCAGCTCGTTTGCGGATACCAGAATGGTTGAGGTAGTTCCATTCGTATTAAGTAAAGCGGAAACGTCAGGCTTTATCCTGGAATCACTGCAAGAGGAGCTTCGGATTTCGTTCACTTTTTTCCTCAGATTTCTTGATACTATTCTCTATCCTCCTGGACAAGTTTATTAACTTTATTTCTTAGGAAACGGTAGGACTCCCGGGATTCAGGTGTTGTCATGCACATTTTCACATATTTATACATTTTCTGGTTCGACTCCTGATCCCGAATTTGAATCGCTTTATAGTTTTTTTGGAAAATATCTAAAGTGTACTTCAATTTTTCGTAGAGTTTCTCCAGTATTCGGTGCTCAATCGGTGAATTTTTGAAGGGCCATGGATAATACTACAATATCAATTTTCCTTATCATTATCATAGTGTCACTTGTTCTTTTCGCTTCAGATATATAAACAAAAATGATGACTACATGATCACTCTTTCTCAAGTGGACTTCATGATGGATATCATCGATATCATTTTCTTGGCTTGTCAGAACAAGATCGAGTATGGACGGTTTGTTTGTGCCACTGAAACGAGCGTTGCTTGAGAAGTGGTTAAATAAAGATATTTCGTTGAACATTTCGTAGAATAAATAATCAAGAGAATTCACCGGAAGAATCTCGTTTTTCAGTAAATTCGGGAGATTAAAGTCACCAATGATCAGGACGTTTTTGCGACATCTGAAAACAATCAGCTGAGTCTTCTCGAATTAACTTGCATCGCCTGAGTTGTCTGCTGACTGTGGTCGGTAAATCACATCGAAATCGCAGTCTCCGTCGGCTGCTATTTCAAATAAACACCACAGTGTGTCTTCCAGCATCAAATCGTTCGGTGATTTCTCTGAGCGTGAGGTGTTGATCATAAGAACACCTCCCCTCCGCGGTATTTAAGTTTCTCGCAACGGTCTAAGCGATAAGCTGTACTTATTGATCTGCGGCTTTCGTAAATTGGCTGTGTGAACTACGTTCAGCAGCCAAAAACCAGTACCCTCAAATCCCAGAAGGCAACTCTATAATATGCCATTCAAAACTATAAATTACTTTTTTCAGCGATACGTTTAGTCGTTGAATGCGGAATAAGCACAAATCGATGCTAACGAGACTCTACTAAACAAAGTTATACTTGAAAACCACTGTTACATAGGGTTCGTACAACGAACCACGTTGTTCAAACACAGAATCACATCGTGATTCCTGCTCACCAGTGGTGCGTATGTGTGGGGGATGTGAGCAACACATTGCTTGAGACTCTACTAACTTCACATTATGTTAGTATTGGTGACAAAGCACGTGCTTGTGGTACATGTAAAATTCACATGATCAAAAAATCAACCAAATTGGAGTGTGTTAACAATCTCACGAAACATTATGCCATATCAAGTCAATCGATTAATCAGATAAAACTTAGTTATAAAAACTTCATCAAATGACAATAAAATTTAACAACACAAAGAATTATTTGTAAACTCATTATGCTCATCCGGGACAGGTAATACATATAATCAAACAGCTGTTAAAGTAATATAATGAAAATGGTGTGATGTGCATTGGCGTTGAAATTTAATTCATTAGGTCACGAATGATATTCAGTACACCGTCATTTGCCCCAATGCTAGAGAATGGGATAAGCTAAAATCTCAAAGAAAACAATAGAAATCAAACGAGAATTCATGAAGACGGTTCAACTGTCAATCTGGATGGAATCAGTATAGGATGGAGAGCGTCAATAGATATGTAACGATATGTGAGTCATTAAGGTCGGTCAAGCAAGCTTTCCATGTCGAGGAACGGGGACGCGTTTCGACCTGGATTGAACTAATTTATTTCCATAAAACTAGATGCACTGTATCATAATTCTGATGTCGCTGAAACGTCTATTAGGCTTCATTGCGCCGCAAAAATATGGCAATTAAAACAAGCACTTTTCAATCAGAACATTTATCAATGGAATCCAGATGCAGTTACGCATTTGTAAAAACGATGTCTAATCCCTGATGTAAATTGTGTAAAGAAAATAGTACGTGAAATGACTGCAACATCTTAGCAGAATTTCAAGTGAAGCTTTGAAAAAGGTGTACACTAAATATTACAAAAATGACACCAACAGAGTAACAGTCGGTGCCAATCAGTCGGTGCCCCGTATCATGAACACCTATCTGAAACCAGCGATGGAGTACGCTGTTCAGGCTTGGTCACCCTGGATTCAGAAAGACATCAATCTTCTGCAGCGTATTTACCACCGAACCACAAAGCTTGTACCCGGACTAGCTGCTAAACCATATGAAGAACGCTTGAGGAGTCTCAATCTTTTCGACTTTCGCTGTTGTCGACTAAGAGGTGACCTCATACTGATGCACAATATTATGCACGTCCCTGACCATCCTTGTCCAAACTTTTCACACGCTCGCCACCCCGTGCCAGTCGGAAACATGAACTTACAGTGCTTATTCCCACTTCAAGACTGAACTGTCGAAGATATTCGTATGCTGTACGTGTAAGTTTCACATGGAACACCCTCCCCTCCACTGTTACACACTCAGCCAACCTGGATATTTTTAAAGCTAATTTGGACAAATATTGAGAGACAACCCAAACTTTGATACGATTTACACTACATAAGTTTTCCTGTTCTTCTTTTTTAGTTCACATACCTCATAACTCCATCCTATGGTTATTGTTAACCTAAATGCTTTTTAGACCATTACAACTTTGAATCACTTTGAATCACTTTGAGCATTTCGAGTGGTTTGACTTTTAACGCCCTTAGAGCTTAGATCTTAGAGCTACCAGTAAGCCGTGCTCAAAATCAAGTTTTATTTTTTCCATCAACATGTAACCCTCTTGATTTGAAACGTTCTAACACGTTTCTATGTGAACAAAGGACGTTTGATGCCCCGCACGGTATAGATGCTGTGCAATTTTTGATTTTGAAATATGGGGAATTTGCTAAATCACTTTGTTCATCCATAAGTGCCTTGAGTGCTTGACGACGAATCACTATGTGATTCTGTGTTTGAACATCGTGGTTCGTTTTACGAACCCTAGGCAACAGTGGCATTCAAGTATAACCTTGTTTACCATTTATTTACTGTTTCAAGGCTCACTGAACCTAATCTTACTGTCCCCACCTGATGACGGCAAACAGCCAGAAACCGGTAGTGGAGTGTAATTTCGGGGATGTGAGCAACACATCATTTTGGTCATCCAATGCACGTTGTTTTACACGCGAAATCATGTCGACTTATGAAAAATTTTATTCGGAAAGTTCTTGTCAACTGTTCGGAAGCTGCATCCCTGATAACAGGAATGTGCAGTTCTCTTAATATGAGTATCACATGAGAATGCGCGTTACTATGCTAAACCTCAAATCGAAGTCTGGTATTCTATGTTGGTTTTGTGTTATGTGATTCAGTTGATTTTTAAAGCTTTACTATAATGGTGATTAAAAAAACTCGTTGCGAATGCTATATATTCCTGTATTTTTCTGAATGTTACTTATTCAGATCACAAATTTAAAAAAATCAACATTATATGTCAAGCAATGCTAATTTCATTTCTTTTCCCAGACAAGAACATCGTATTGTTCCTCCGTTTGTTCCCTTCCGCCGTAAGGGAAGTGGGCATAGCCGTGTCCTTGATGAATCTAAAGTGAGAAATTCAGTTTTCGTTTTATTACGTTCAATTAAACTAGCATTATTGACAAAAACCAGTTTTGCTGGAGATGGGGAAGGAGTGTCTGGATGGACAGATTCCAGCAATTAGATCTTACGTCAAATATTGCCAGGGGCAGTGAAATACATGGCTTCCATCAAGAGAGTCAACCATAGAGACACCGTAAACTAAATACTCAATAAATCATTAAATGTATTTATGTATGAGTTCTGAGCTATTTGGATTTCTCAGATAAAACTAGTTAAGTGAACTACAGTTGTTTCTACACCCGGTCATCTATCTTACAGTCTTTTGCTCTGAATGTAAACTGCATGGAATTATGTCTGTATGATCAATTCTCTAGATGTTTCGATTCCGAATATCAATCAGGATAACAGATTTGATGATTTTAGACATAGACCGCGATGAAGCGGCTGATTTCGAAAAACAGATTTTCTGATTATAAATTTGATTAGCGAATTAAGGACTCACGTAAATAGTACACGTTAAGGCAATGTGATTAGGAGATTGGTAGTTGTGTAGTTGAAAGCGATTGCTTTGAATTAGAAGTTAATGAAGAGGAAACATCTATGGCTCCATCTCCATGTTCGGCCTGGTATGGAATTATTTTTCCATATGCAAATGAAATTCGAATCACTTAGAATTATTGTCAAGATTAAGTACTTAGTGTACCGGAACAAGTTATACATTCATGTGACACAAACTTGATTACTGGAACTAACACAAAAATCAATATTAACATGCAGTGACTTACATCCGGTCTCCTATGTATTAAAACGCATCAAGACTCATTTTAGCGACTAAATGCATTTTTGGTCTTGAGATATATGCATGTATCAATATCGTTAAATTAAATCAATGCGGTTAGGATATTTTATGCGACGTATTTACGTAGATAAGTGGATCATGACTAAGGAAAATTAATTACATGTCAATGGTAGTCAACTTTTGGGATTGTCAACGCTAAGACCATTGCATTTTTCTTTTAAGTACTCTTTTACACTATATAATTTTGCATGAAACAAATTTATTTAAAGTTGAAAGTGTTTGTCTAATTTAAACAACTCACTTTTCCCACTACATATTCTCCATTGATTTCTGAACGGGCAATATACAGTGGCTGTCCATCATCAGCAAGTCCTGCTACAACTGCGTACTTGGGCACGTTTCCGTCACTGTCACGTTTCCATTTAAAGCTGTATACAAAAGATAATCAATAATAACCATACCATTAATCATTCATTATCATGACTGACAGTGATTTACCATTTTTTGCCATCCAGTGCGCTGTTACACAGAACCTCGTATTTGCTTACTTCATGTTCAGAACCTCCATATGGTATGTACGCTGTGCCATTGGCTGGAATCACCTTTCCAGGAATCATTTGACCACCGTGGGAAGCTCGACCAACGTAAACACCATTTCCCGCTTCTATTGCGTTTTTTGGTACATTACCGTCTTTTGCGGGTACCCAGGATAACACCATTTGATAACCATCGCCGCATTTTGCCATGATGCACTGGAGATATAAAACATAATTAGTGGAAAATGTACGGGCTTTGATTTCGACGAAACTTCGGCAGAAGTATACTGTACAATTGTTGAAAGCTTATCATTTTCAATTCTTCGTACTAATGCAATCATGGGTTTCTTATGCTCCATAAGTTTAACAGGTTTAGAATGAATCCTTTTATTATTGTTATATTGTAATATTGTCACATTTGATGTCATTTCAGATTAGCAATATTCAAATTAGCTCCACAAGTTCCATGGTAATTCTCGTGGTGCAAAATAAGAACAAATCAGGAACTATCCATCAGTGGTCCTGTAGAAATGACAGATAAAGATGACACATCCTAAGATCAGTTGGTTAAAAGTCTGTCCAGTGTCTTCCGTTCAGTTCTCGTTAATTGTTTGGGTTAACACTATGACTAAACCCGATTTTAGGCTCTTTTAATGAAATGAAATCGCTTAGGATTAAAAGCCAGTTTGAGTTAGTTTAAAACCGGGAACATAAAATCTGATAAATGGTTTGTGCTTGGAATCACAAAAACAAATCACTCAGCTGATCACACTAAACCGAAACACTTACATTAAAATGGTATTTTTTAAAATAAAACAAGCGCTACTTGTTTAGCGTGTAATGTGTTTTATAATCGTTGTGTCACCACATGGTAGAGAGACGGACTTGCTCCAGAACATGATGGCAAACCTATATTGATTATCACGTGATATGAATTCGCATTTGTTACTCAATTCATGATCGATTTTATCTTTAGATGCACATCAACTTCACAAAACATGCTTGATCTAAATTGCAAATCTTTGTACTTGTTTTTCACAAGTGTGTTAGGTCATGTTGAAACAGCAGAAAAGCAACTTGAATTTCGCAATATTTGCATATGTGGTTCCAATCTCAAAAAATTGAGACAAAGTAACCGGATAAAATAAAACAAAAAATCAATTATCTCATTATAAATTTATCGCCTTTCTGCTTACAATGAAACGTATACTGAAGTCAGTGTAGCAATCGTGTTTACGAACTTATACTGCTAACAAATTCACAGCAATTTACCATCGACTGTTGTACGCTATGAAAAATATTAAATAGAACATGGTTTCTTCATTTTCATTGATAGATTTCAGAAATTTTAGGGATTTTAACGAGAATTACAATCTACCAAAATTTTCTAATAGGCCATAACGTTGAGAGGTCTATAGAAAACGAAGAGATGTCAAGTCACGAACCCATGACCTGAATCCATATTCATAGACTCAGAAGTTTGTTCATAGATGATATACGGATAAAATAACAATGCCTTACAAGAATCACCATAATGTTCATCAGGTTCAATTGTAAAAAAATTACTATAATCTATTGTTAGGTATTAGTATCGAACACAAAATCATTCTTGTCCATTTCGGCTTCTAGTGATCTTTTAAAAGCGTCAATGCTTTCGGATTGTATCAAGTGAGCTGGTAAAGTGGACCACAATTGCAAAGTGCCAACAACAAAAATGCGTCTTCGCGGCAGTTAAACTTGCCATGCTGCTGACAGAGTTAAAACGGGTGAACGCGTTGTTGTTTTACGAGAGAGATATATCAAATGTTTGCATGGATGGTTTATTTGATAAAAAACTGTCTACATGTAGAAACGTCTTCTTCGTTGCCGTATATGTTGTGTTGAATGCAGTTTAGCATTCTGAGAAGCGTTTCGTACCGATGATTAAAAATCCCAAGGAGGAGCATTGTCGC
Organism: Atriophallophorus winterbourni; assembly: GCA_013407085.1. Classification (NCBI taxonomy): domain Eukaryota; kingdom Metazoa; phylum Platyhelminthes; class Trematoda; order Plagiorchiida; family Microphallidae; genus Atriophallophorus; species Atriophallophorus winterbourni. Next base: position 148,738 of record JACCGJ010004931.1, on the reverse strand, counting down.
TCTGTGCTGTGGATTTTTCAATTGCTGAATATTTTGTTCAACGAAGGATCCCATTTTAGTATGACCTAGGTGTTCTATATTGTCGAAAATGATAAACGCAACGGACCTTGAGAGTTGTTTCAATGAAAAGAAGGGCCAGTAATATTTTCATTTTGTGCTTAATACCTAATTAATTTTTTCGAAAGTTTTTTTTTAAATTTTCATTGCGTTTATGCTTATGAGCAAATGTAGAATAAAGAGTCAAGACTATTGAAATACACTGGTCGCGTCTAATCGTTGTGACATGGAGCCATCAACGAAAAATATTGGATACTGGCCGTAAAAATAATCCTTTTTCAATAATGAATAGTTTCAACCGATACAATACATTTACATAATTTCATCCTCTGCTTTGATGAAGTGATTTCATAAGCTGGTCTACACACATGTTCACTTTACTATAACAACGCCTACTACTCTGGCTGGTTCATATAAAAAGAATGTAAAATGTTCGTCTGCTTAGGAATATTCGAAATCAGGAAGTCTATCTATGGGCAGACAGCATTTTCGGTACAAAGACGTTTGCAAAAGAGATACGAAATCTCTCGGCTTTGATCATAAGTGTTGGGAAGAGTTGGACTGTTAAATATTGGGCACTGTTTAAAGCGTCATATCGAAGCTACGGAAGAACAGACACAGCTCTTGGCTGTCGAACGCAGATTACGCCGCCGGAGTGCGACTGTTACCGATCGACCTAATATTGTTCATTGCCGTGAGCGCTGCAAAGGAGATAGTCACTCCCGAATGTACTGTTTAGTCATTCTAAGAGCTGCGGAGCACGAAACCACATGCGCTAGTTATTTACATCCATGCTCAATATAGACAAATGCTTTGATTTGAGTTTATGAGTTCGAAACAAGGATTTTTTCAACATGAATGATTCCTGCTAAACCTTTGTTCTTCAACTGACAATACGTTTCTGAAAACTGAATTACTGAATGCTTTTATTGATGGTGTATTCCTTAACAGTGAATATATCCGAAATTGATGTCATGATACGGTAGTTACGGATCTCTGAATAAGTTATATAGAAGTAAAAATTCTCATTTGCATGCATTTACAGCACACACCCCAAGAGAGGTTTCATGCTGTTTGCACTCAGTAGATGAGGATAGTAAGACCAGGATTCGCATGCGCTTGAAACAGATGAAGAATGTAAAAAAAGATTTGTATAATGTAGGTACGACCAACCTTGGCATACTAGCGAAAATACTTATCTAGAAGTAATTTCAAACATCGATAAACGACGAAAATCTTTCTCTCGTCTATTCACCACTCTTTGTTCAGAGTAGTGTTCTAAGTTAATCGGGAAAATAGCATAAGTTTCCAGTCTCTGATAAATTCCATTAAATTGTATGTGGCGTACGTGGCGAATTGCATGCAAATGAGCATTTTCATTTAATTTTTCTTCATTTCCAACACAATCATATAATGAAACTCACACAATATACCGTATTTTGATAGCCTTAAATAAAAATGCTCTTGATATTGACCAAAGATGACTGATCACATAGGCAGACACCTTACGCTTCCATCATAAATTGCCCTAGTATTTAGAGCAGAACCATGACCAGCTAAGAAGCAGTTAGCAGAAGAAATTTTTGAACATAAAAAATGATACGATGAGCTTACAATTCAGACACGGGCTAATCAGCCATTCCTAATTGTTATTCACAACCAAAGCAAAATAGGTTTTCGTAATGTAATAATCTGCAGATGAAGACAATTTTAATTGATCTTTATTAGCCGCTTCAACGTTTGAGATGAAATCAAAATGTAAATCTCTTATTGAACGCCATGCTTGTGCCAAATTTGCTTGGGAATTTTCTAGTAGCTTGAAAATTGTTTACAGTACACCTGATGAATCACAACTCACTGAAGTTTATCTTGGTGTCCGCTTAAAAAACAAGAATAGTACAAAATTCTTTGTCGATGTTCACGTGCATTGCATGTGAGCAGCAAAACAATATATGTCACGTTATTTCATTCACACCCCTGATGAAAAGCATCACATTAGGGTGTATGAGACTAACGCTTTCCGTTGGGATTCTCACTCCTCAATAGATGTTTTCATATAACATGACATCAATTAGTGATGATGCATGACATTGGTTTTCTGGGTTACCATTCGAACAGGTATTTCTCACATGGGCAAAAAACGACATTACACTTTTAAAACATTTATTTTTATTCGATTGCGGTTTCTCATTTCCGCAAAACAAAAACTTCCTAATGGTCATTTTGATGTTCTTCCCCACCGCACGGGAAGTAAGCACAGTCATGTCCATCGTGGACCTAAACGTATACAAAAATGAGCATGTTAAAATCTTGTCAGACAATTCGAGATCCCCTTATCTAAGAATAGTACGGTGTATAAGCTTTCGTATCACGGTTTCTCCACCAATTTTTGTGCGTGCAATAAATAATGCAGATGAATCTTATTCCAAACGAACCAGGATGGACTTGCGTGGGATGTTGCCACCTTGGGAATGTTCTCAATGGGATGCTACTTAATCGTGTTAAATGTCCTTGGTCTGACAAAACTGCGGTATACGAAGCGAAACGTAATCCAAAAGTTGCTATAACCTTTTAAACTCAAATTTCTATGCATATCTTGTTATTACGTCAATGTTTTGAACCTGACCGTAACAGTTGTCCCATCGTCTGATTTGCCACTCGATTCTATGCTAACAAGTTCACTTTAATCGCAGGCCACGTTGCATTCGGTAAGCAAACCAAAGGATTTGTATCATTCTATAGAGACTGATGTCGTCCATCCGCTTCAGTTTCCTGGCAATCGACCTGCTCCTCACTACCTCTTATATTTGCAAGCTTACGAGCGTTTTGGTAGGAGATTTTTGGGCTTCCTGTTCATGTTTTTTACCCAACGGGGGTATTCTGCATATCTCCTGACAGTTGATTCAAGATTCAAGATTCAAGAATTTATGGTCACAAAAAGCACATAGCTTCACAATTACCATAGTACGATGTGATAAAGTTACATATTTCGCACTTGCACCACATCTTTATAAAAAGTGTTACCGAATTTTACGATAGGAGCCTTGAAAATTTTCCGAAATGTTTGTCAAAAAGTCTGCAATAAAAAATAGTCTATCCAGAGTTAAATAATCTTAAAGAATGTATAGATTATCTTTAATCGTAAAATTGAATTCTTCATCTCATAAGGATGTTTAAATTTGACCAGAACAAATCGACGTAATATTTTCTAGATTAAGCGGTGTATGGGATCCGATAGCAATAAAATGCACATATAGAAATGTAATATATGTATCAAATGATAATATTAATGAATTAAAAATGAAACACTAAGTGGTCGTGTTTAGTGATTTGCGATATAGCTTTCTCTCTTCTTTTTCTCTGTTTCACGGTCCACTTTAACTAACCTTATAGATTCCACCCAATCACGTCAATCAGTCAGAAGTAGTTTTAATAGTAAGTGCAAGGGATTTGATGGAAAATTAGAAATGTTAATGACCTATCGATGTACCATATTTATGAAAAACAAAGTTTCTATTGAATCGGTTGGAGCAGTTTGTGAGTAAGTTTCCGCTTTTGAAACAGAAGCGTGTACGAAGAGTGATCAAGTTCAAATTGCATTCACCTGACAAATCCTAAGATAGCTAAGATTTGTACAGAAAAGTTTTGGCGTTGAGATTGTCAAGATCGACTGGTGAGATTAAGATCCATTCCATCCTCCCTTGTATGCTGTATAACCCCTCAAATGTTTTAAAAGTGAGCTAGTGTTAATAACATTAGCCAATCGATTTATCTGCTTGCTTAATACGTGCGCACATTAGAGATCATGCAAGCTATCAGTTGCAGAATCAGACGCCAGATTTAGATGTCGGCTCTATCTACCTTGCTTACAGCAATCCTACCAGCCTTTTTATTACAATCCTTCTCGGTTTAAAGTGTTTTAATTTATGGTTTCAACCTCCACTCTATCAGTTCTACATTACCTTGGATCAGTGATTACTATTCAATGAATTGCATGGCTGCTTCCCGATTCCTTTTTGATTTCTCTAAAAGTTCGCAAAATCTGTAGTCTCGATTAACAATTGCACTTGATTTTATATACTCAATTTGCAGCCCAGCTTGAAGGTTTCTTTTCCTTGAGTTATTGAAGATCAGAACGTTCTGCCTATTTTATACTGAATTTGTTGGACGCGCGTTTAGCATAAGCAATTGAAACATTTGCTCGCCAAACATTTTTTTGCGTTTTTGGTGCTGGATATTGTACTCGTTTAATCAAGATCTTAGGGTAAGCATGATCAGGAAGTCGACGACTAACTAATTGAGGGGATCGCTTCTTATCGGTAGCATTGATTCACAAGTGTTCGAGTTTGTAAAAGAGCTATTCCATAACTGCCTTCAAAGCAGATTTAACAGGCGCAACTGAGTAAATGGAAGCCACATTCGTCTCATAACAGCTACGATAGACCGTAGCTGTTATCTTACCATTCTTTTTTGCGCGAGACAATCTAAGAACGGAAGTGTCCCTTACATCGACTCCATTTTATTTGTAACTTGAAGTTTTGAATCGAACTTAGTAAGGTTAGTATGAAATGCTTTCATTCTATCGCGTTTTTTAAGGCCGATGTTCCATGATATATGGAACGAATTCACGCTAAGTCGTTTGAAATAGCAAAGGCTTGTAGAAATATGATAAACAAGGTGGATGGAATGAGAATTTCCGCAATCAGGCATCTGGTTCTACGGGCGATAAGCACTAAATTGCATGACCACTAGAGTGCACACGGATTATGAAAGCAAGCTAATCGGTCAATTGATGTTGATCACACCTGCACACTATCAAAGTCATTAAAAGATTATAGGGCCTGCAGGGTATGCGTAATCTTGCTCGTCTATCTTGGCAGGCTCAGCGCCCACCTTGACTTGAGTAGTGCTTAGCCAACGTACGATAGCTCAGGTGAATGCAATTTAAACTCGATTCCTGTTTCTACCCACGCCCTCATTCTGACGAAGCTTTTTTGTCAGCAATTTAGATATCCGAATTTCAATTCAAAGTGCCCATATTAGATTAACAGTGATGCGATCTAGTTTGAAAAGATTATATGTTGATCAATTTTGTTGAATTCTCGAAATTTGAACGGTACGTGCGTGCATATATGAATGGAAAGAATGCAGGGAATTCTAACTTCATCGTTCGAATTTGGTCATTCATATTGAAACTTCCTTAGTTAAATCTACTCCAGTGAATTCGCACACAGCCACTGTACAGTGAAGTGTTACTGACCGAATGGATGTTCCCTAAACCTGGCACATCAATAGATACGTAACAAGTGTTGATCCATAAGAAAAAATAATTATGAATATTTTTATCCTGTTCTCCCGAGCATACAGCCCGGGGTTAATAATGTACCTAAAATGCGTCAAGGAATAATTGCTTCAAGCGCTTAAAACACTGTTGACACGAATTAATTTTCTCTCCAGTAGGTTTAAGGCTTTCAACTTCGTTTACTCAGCTGTGTTTAGACGAAAATTACTTGTTTAAACGGAAGGCATTAATAATTATTCGACCAAATTTGTTTTCAATGTGGCTTAAAATGAAATTTCTTACCACGAATTCTATCTCAATTTCGTTATTCTAAATTTTATCCATCCGAATAATATCAAAAAAATCAATTTCAACTTGAACACTTGTTTTTCAAAAGCGTAAGTGACCTTTGAACTATCCATATCAGAACATAACCATGTGCTCATTGTTCATGCGAGCGAAGTGCGCATAAAAATAATCAAATATAAAACAAACGCACCACTTAAATATTTTTGATCCATACTGTTTGGTTTTTCTCCGAGGTAAGTTCCGCTTTTAGGCGGTAAAGCAATTGTGCTTCAAATATTTTTCAATTATTTGCCAGAAATGTTGGTCCTATTCAACAGGTTATCGTGGTGTGGAGAACCGTTAACAACCTCCGTGTGCCTGGTTGCACGACCAAACGCATTGGAAACATTGAAACGTTAACACGAATCGTAGTCAATTTAGGTCATTTGCGAAGGCTGGTAAATAATTATAACTAAGCCACTTCGCTTTTAGCGGATGATTAAATTTGGCTTGTCTCACAAGATCCAAATACATCGGAAACGTGTGACCTTCGTGACTTACGCAAACATTTATTAGTTAAGACCGCAGAATAGTTATTACAATTCTGTTTTGACGATAAAATCAAGTATAATAAAAAAGCAACTTGACAGTCTACTATTTCGTTTATAATTGGGTGTTCGCTGACCTTGTATAGTAGGTTGAAGACGATTCTTCACCAGACTAGATGACATTATCAACGTAACTTCTCGCGAAGCGTCAAAATGAAGGCGGAAGATTTTTCAATCTTATGTTTTTAATGCATGCCAAAATTACACAAGTCGAACCTCCCTCTTTGGTCAGTTGTCTCGTTGCGGGGAGTTCCAATGCGCGAGCTTTACTAGGGAACAGAGAAACAGTCTACCTCATTTGTTCAATGTCTCCGAACATGCTGTGAACTCAGCTCAACAGATTCGCCAGAGAATAAATAAATTTAGAATTGAAGAAGAAGAAATTATGTTCTCGTCTGACGTTACATCGGTTTTCACTTAAATCATGGCGGAAAAACAGATGCTATCTTTGAGAAGGTAATTGAAAAAATTTGAGACCGATCGGGAATCCATAATCATGAAAATAAATTTTGCTATGGTATCGCTACCATAAGCCAAAAGAGCCTCCAAAGAAATAAATAAAAACTTGAATAACGCATGTACAAGTGTAACATATATGAGAGGTAAAACACTCCGCTCCGTATTAATGCATCTCAAAGATAAGACTGCTTTAGGTTGTGCGACAAACTGCATCTAAAAAATCAAGTGCAATGGTTGCCTGGGTGTTTACATTGGGAAACGTCCAGTGAAATTTGCATTAGAGTAAAAGAACATACAAAACGGATAGGAAGGCAACCATCCAATCCCAGTGAATATCAATCACTGATTCTAGATTCTGCTCTAGCTGAACACGTGCTAGACACGGGTCACAGAGTGGATCTTGGTAAGGTAGATGTGATAAGATGGGGTGTGAAATCTTATAGAGTAAGACTTCACGTTTAGGCAGTTGAAATAACAAAGGCTGGGGCGAATGCAATGAACAAGGTGAGTGGGGCGGACATCTCAACAATCTGGCGTTCAGTTCTGCAGCGGATAAGGATTAGTGTGCGTAAAACCAAATGTGCTCATGGATTACGTATGCAGTGGATCAACAGACGCTGCTCGCACATGCACACTAAATAAACAATTTAGGAATTAACGCAGTATTCAGGGGTTGTGATCAATTGTCTTGATCTCGCCTGTCTATCTAAAGTAACTCAGGCTTGATCAAGAAAATGCCTTTTAATCGGAACCCTGTTTGTGCTAACACCCTTGGTCTGACGAAGCTCTTGTGTCAGAAGCGAAACGTTACCGAAAATCTGCTTCAACTGATTCATTGTAGATGCTATTTTTATTAATAATTGAAAAACGAACTGAACACAGCGGGAATCAGATCAATCCGGAATGTTTGAAGGAATTTCTACAAGTTTGCTCACTGATGAACTTTAAGTTCAACGAGAAATTATACGAAACAATCAATGAAACACCTATGGGTTAGCCCAGTTCGTGAGCAGTGGTTCAAGTGGTAATGCAGAGACTCGAATTGATTGCGGTTTCTTCGAATTAAATCAAATTGTGTTCAATTACTAGAACGGCACTTTCGTAATATACAAGAAAACTCAATTAGCAAAGGCTCGCTGCTTATCAACAGTTTTCACGGGAATCAAATTTACGCGAAATGAAAAAAAGAGTCTACTGAAAATGCACACATGTGAATCGTATTCTGAACAGCAGGCATTCTACAACTCATAAGAGGAGGTGTGTAGGATACTAATCAACCACACTCAAATGCACGACAGCACTTAATAAACACAGAAAATGGAGTAGAATCATCTGTTTAACCCATGTATAAAGAATGGATATATCAAGAACTTAACCAAACGCCACAAAGTGTTTTGTATTAGCAAAATGCGGGGGAGCTCAATAAGATGGGGAGCTACCCAAACTTACGGAGCAAGAATCCGTGAACATGTTGAACCTAAAAAAATCAAGTGCAAGCGTTGCCCGGGTGCATTAATTTCGCCTGCCTCATATTAATCAAACAAAAAATGGAAATGTCCCCTTGAACGCTATAGAGGCTGGCGTCGGCATTTTTATCAAAAAAATGCATCACATGAGGGATCTTAGTCCCGGGAAAGTTATACCGAGATATCACGCCCATTGTTCGTATTCGTGGCAACAGCACACTTATTCTGTGTACGAAGTCTTATGTGATACGTGCGCGCGAAATTGGTAAGGACATTGTGTAGTGACCAAAAATAAGTCTGCACTACACAAAATACAACAAAAATGGAATAAACTCATTAAAAGACCAAAAGAGCAAATGTCCAAAAAAGATCCAGTGAAGTCCAAAGATAGCAAGATAAACCCCTTAGGAAAATCCAAGAGATGGAATCCAAGTTGCAGAATGCGCTAAAATGTTGGAGGATCCGTTAATCACAATTCACGCAAGGAGAGACGCACACCACGGAAGAAGACAAAGCCCGAGAGTTCAAAATTATATTAACCGCCAAAAAGTGTATTTAACAAGCATAATACGAATGAAGCATACATGGCCAAAAAACGGATAACGATATAAGGCCAAAAGTGTAAGTACAAAATACGAAGAGCAAAGTAAAAGTAGTTCACTACAATTGCATTACGAAATTGACACACTGTGCAATAGCGGTAAATAGGTGGCAGTTAAATGAATTATTTTAAGTATTACATTACCATTGTTGTTTGCCTACTTCTGTCGATGTAGACCATGGATGTACATTAAAATCGCTGGAATTATTAGGCTCCACAGCTTTTTGAATGACTAAACAGTACGATTCGGGAGCAACAATCTCTCCTACACCGCTTGTAACAATAGTCAGAACTCGGTTGTATTGCCTCAGTTGAACACCGGCGGCGTGATCTGCGTTCAGCAGCCAAGAGCTGTATATGCGTCTTCTCCCCAGATTTCAGTCAGGCTTTTGAAAAGACCCCCCTGCTACGTGGTCGCTTGCTTCGTTAAATCAATAAAAGGGTATCACTATTTTTTTCTTAACCACATAATAATTATGTGACAAGGGTTAAATTTATAGAAAACATTCTACTACTTCATATTTTATGGGCTCTAACTAATCATGATCGAAAATTGTTTTTCAAACAACTACATCATCTCGTATCATGGACTTGTAACATCTTTCTGCTCGAATTATTACATTGAATAAATTGAATATTTGTTTGGATATCCCTGCGATCTATATTTGATTACTATGTACATTTTGCCATCAATACGACCTATTTTGGTTGAAACGTGATCGGGTGACTTGTATCAACATTTTTGTTTTGTGTTTTGTGATACTGACATCTCGATTTGTCTTAACATATTTGAACATGCTGATTTATGTATGCATTTAAGGTGCACGTTGGACATGACTGTGCTTACTTCCCATTAGGAAGTTTTGGTTTTGCGGAAATGAAAAACCGCAATCGAATAAAAATAAATGTTTTGAAACTGTAATGTCTTTTTTGCCCATATGAGAAATACCTGTTCGAATGGTTTCCTAGAAAACCAATGTCATGTTTAATCACTAATTGGTAACATGTTATATGAAAGCAACTAGTGAGAAGTGAGAATCCCAACGGAAAGCATTAGTCTCATACACCCTCATGTGATGCTCTTCGTCAGGGGTGTGAATGAAATAACGTGACATATTGTTTTGCTGCTCACATGCGATGCACGTGAACATCTCTAAAGCATGTTGTATATTTTTTAAGAGGACACCATGATAAACTTCAGGGAATTGTGATTCATTAGGTGAACTGTAAACAATTTTCAAGCTACTAGAAAATTCCCAAGCTAATTTGGCACAAGCGTAGCGTTCAATAGGAGATTTACATTTTGATTTCATCTCAAACGTTGAAGCGGCTAAAAAAGATCAATTACAAATTGTCTTCATCTGCAGATTATTACATTACGAAACCTGTTTTGATTTGGTTGTGGATAACTATTAGGGATGGCAGTTTAGTATTAATTGTAAGCTCATCGTATCATTATTATTATTCTCATATTCCGTCTGCTAACTGCATTTTAATGGGTCATTTTTCTGCTCCAAATACTAGGACAATTGATGATGGAAGCATAAGGTGTCTGCCTATGTGATAGGTCATTTTCGCTAGTATGCAAAGGGTGGTTACCTACAATTATACAAAACTTGTTTCCATTCTTCTCGTTTTCAAGCGCATTCGAATCCTGATCTTACTATCCTCACTAATGAGTACAAACTGCACGGAACCTGTCTTGTGGGGTGTTGCTGTAATGCATGCCCAATGGAATTTTTACTTCTATCTAACTTATTCATACATCCGTAACTACCGTGTCATGTCTTTCAATTTCGGATATAATCACAACGCGTTTAGGATACAACCATCATAAAGCATTCAGTAATTGCAGTTTTGTCGAACCGTATTGTTCAGTTGAAGAACAAAGGTTTTGCAGCGAATCATTCCATGTTGAAAATATCCATCCTCGTCTCAACTTATACACTCATCCCCAACTTTTTTGGCCCCGCCATCTGTCGATATCAATGGAACTGCCTTCAATGAGCTTTTTCGTTCATGTCTGAGTATAAATCCGCCTACATGAGTGTGTGATTGCACAGGTTGGTCGTACAGTCCCTTAATCCAACATGACTACAAGCACAACGTTTTTTAACCATTATTTCACTATTTGAAAGCGCATCGGATCCTATCCTACTTTTCCTACCTGATTAGTGCAAAACCACGAAACGGGGCGTGGGGTATTTTTTGTGTGTGCAGGGGAATGCAGGCAAAACTAGAATTCCTTTTATTTCACGTTTTCAGGAATGACACCGGCTTCGAGAACAGAAATTGTTCTCGTCGTTACTTGTCACACTCTAACCGAAATAAATATAATTCATGTCGAATATGTTAAATAAATTATATGCATATTATATAACTATATCTGCCGTCCATAGCCGACATCGCGAAAAACCAAAACAAAAACTATAACCGTCTGACCCGATTGTCTAATTAATAAATTACGCTATATATGCGTCCGACGGAATTAGCAGAATCTTGAATAACGCAGGTATACGAATAAAGTATACAAGAAGTTGATTGCTACGATTCTTATTAACGCACCTCATGGATAAGTCATCATTAGGCTGCGCGACGAATGCGTATACAAAAGCAACTGCAAATGTTGCTGGGGAGTATATGTCGGACACACATCCAGAGAACTCAGTTCTAGGATAAACAAACCAAAAAGAGATTCGGTATGCAATCAAACAATTCCAGTGTATAACAATCACTGATTTTGATAACGCAACAGTGATTATTCGTGGGTGAAACCATACATGAAACGGCTTCACACTGAAATAACAAAAGCTAATAATAGTGCTATCTACAATGTGGATGGTTCTGATATCAGCACATTCTGGCGTCTGGTTCGGCAGCGGATAAACATTAACGTACGTGACCCTTAGTTTGCGCACGGATTACGCAATCATGCTAATTGATCACACCTGCGCACTGTCAAGACAATTAAGGGATTACACAACATGAATGGATGTATGCATTAATTGATTTTGATCTCACCGGTCTATTTTAACAAGTTTAGCGCCCTCCGTGACCTGTGCAATTATTAGTCAGCTTAGGATTTGTCAGATGAATGCAAGTTAAACCCAGATTTTGTTCGCACTGACATCCTTGGCCTGACGAAGATTCTAAAGTCCGAAGCGAAAATGTTTCGAAAAAAGTATTTTTTAACCGATTCATTACAAACTTGATTTTCACGATTATGGTTTCCCATCGGCCACCAACATTTTCCAATATTTTGCTCATTCTCCCATTGTTTTAATCCTACTGCATATCCTCTTGTATTAGGAAGTAACATTTTTAATTATTTTTCAGGTGGCATTGATAAATAGATAATGGGTATGATTATCAGAGCAAGCATATGTTTTTCAATTGTACTGTTTTAACAATGAGAAACAATGGACATTTTTGTAAGAGATGTGCATCTAGCCGTCTAGATAGTTGTAGCGCACTTGTTGTATCAACGTTGGTGAACAAAGCTCTCACATCAAAGCTAACCATTGTTTTATCCTTATCTATTGTTATCGACTTTAAGCGTGCTGAAAAGTGATATGCGTTCTTGATGAACGAGGCTGTATTGCCGACTAAAGGTTTCAACAAATAAGCAAAATGTCTAGGTAACTCGTGCGCACAATGAAATTGTTTGTGAGAGATGTGCACCTAGCCACAAAATCGATTCAAACAGTTCTGCCGTTGGACGAACTAAGCACGTGCAAATCCGACAAAGTTCAGAAAAATATTTTTCGGCAGATCCATTGCTCTACAAAACTCAGCACACAAACAAAGTATAAAAATATGGTTGCACCGTTGTTTTCAATTTGAATTGTACGTGTTCAATGTAAGTGTTTCGCTGAATTGGTTTAGCTGCGGGTTTTTTCATGTTTTTGAATAGACCATCAGTTTTAAAAGACTTTTTTTAGTTATCAATAATCGGTTATAACGAAATTAATTGTATGCATATTTAAAAATTCAATGGCGTTAAAATGTATTCAATCGAGAAATTATAAGGGATCTGACGAAGCTGAAAGAACGAACTTTCATCGATGCTGTCCTAATCTGAATCTGGTACCTGCAACTTCGCGTCGAACACTGTATCATAACTCCAAACAATCTCGTTGATATCCCTATTAGAACCAATCACCAAATCTATGCTGTCCGTCCTCATGGAAGTAGTAGAAACGAAGTCTGAGCTTGATTATCGCACATCGACGATCGCATGAAAATGGATAATAATTCCTATTGAAACCATTTCTTTTCAAGCAAATGCTGATGCTAATACTGGCCACCAATCTTATTAGCACGAATCTTTTTCAGAGGATATAATTACCACTTCTTTACAGTGGGATAGACTGTCGAAGTTATTATGAATATTTTTGCTTCCGTTTTACGATCTGACTTCAAAAAGCAAATCTCCTAAAGTTCGAAATCAGTGAACTTCAAACCAAGCCTCTGATGTTTGGGAGGCTACATATACCCAATTTGATTTGATAGCTCCCCTGCCTCTAATAATAAATCATGCATACTTTTAAAGCATGAAGAACAACTTTACAATAAGTAGATGTGGATGACACAGGGAACATAAATACACTTTATTTGAATCTCACTTTAATTCTCATTACAAATATCCAATAACTATGAAGATAGTGACGTAACCAGCAGCAAAATTTCATTTTCCTTCAATAGTTTCATTTACCTTCACACGTCCTTAGTACAACATGGCGAAATGCGGCAACGGCTATCAAATGGCACTATCTTGGATTCCCGACAAAGATGGTAACGTACCGCAAAATGCATTAGAAGCTGGAGGTGGTATGTACATTGGGAGAGCTTCTCACGATGGTCATATGATTCCTGGAAAAATAGTTCCATCCCACCACACGTCGTACATACCGCACGGAGGGTTGGAACATGCAGTGCGTAACTACGAGGTTTTATGTAACAGTGCAGTGGATGGCAAAAAATGGTAAATCAATATCATTTATCAGGATGGATGCTTGGCGTTATGCGTATTAATGATTTCCCTTTTGTATGCAGCTATAAATGGGCAAGAAGCAGTGGAGGAACCGTGCCCAAGTGCGCAATTGTTGCAGGACTTGCTGAAGATGGACAACCGTTGTATATTGCCCGTACAGAAATCAATGGAGAATGTGTCGTTGGAAAAGTGAGTTGTCTGAATACATTGAACAGTTTCAAATTGTAATAAATAATATCTAATCAACGAGGTTAAACTCAATAAAGAGAGAGGATGTTTCATAGTCATGAAGTTGTGCGTAGTGGAAACACTTGTAAACAAGCATTTCGTTTCAACTCCATAGATTCATTCTCATCTACTTACGTTCATGCAAATGTGGTTGAGCAGTTTCCAGTCAAATTCTGTAAATAAGCGCCGAACAATCGAAAATTTGTTTGAAATTGTCACACACTGGATTTTCTTTATTCGCGCTATATTTGAATCAATTACTGCGGTGTTACAATTGTTGCTCACGTTCATTGAGATCGTCGCGGGCATGTATTTGAAATCCAAGATGCATTCAGTTGATGTAACAAGGTCTTGGTGCGACTGGATAGGTTGTTGATTTTAAATATAGGTTTGGCCGTTTTCGTTGATATGATATTGAAGTTTTGAATATCAGGGTTGTCGTCAATTGAATATTCACTTTGTTTCATACACTGAATGTCTCTTGGAATACAATTGTATTTACATGTCGATATCCATGAACAAAATCAATGTGGGCAACATGTTATATCTTTAAAGCAGACATAACAATGTATTGTCTCAGTTGCAGATAGCATTGAATCAAAATTGAATACAGAAAATCCAGTGTGTGGCACTTTCAAACAAATTTTCGATTGTGTGACTTTTACTGACAGACTATAACTGAACAAATTTGAAGCCGCTGTTTGGTCAACTTTATTCACAATATATGCTAGTTTGCATAATTGAGATGCTTCATATTAATTATACGCTGTACTACTCAACAGGGAAGAATTGAAGCAGCAGGTTGGATTGAATTAACGTCTGTGTTCGTTCTAGTTTTAAATCAACCTAATCAGATTTTCAAGCGATATGATAGATCACCGAATATTAATGCACTCTTATGCGTTACATCGCCAATCCTCAATTTGCTACTCGAAGGCAGATGCTTAATTATGTGCGTCGACCGCATTGTTTAGAACTTTTATTTTTGCCAGCCGTGTTGGATCCCCTGTCTTGGTTATTTATTATTTGTACATTGTTTTTGTCATTATAATCACTGCATATGTAGGGTAAACCAAGTTGACAAAGAGAGAAATATGTGCATTCACGCGTACTTCGATAACATCCAACACAAAACTGGTTTCGTGCTATTTGCACTCAATAGGTATGAATAGTGTGATCACCGTTCACACGAATTAGAGCATTGAATAAGGTATTATATGCATGGCGCAACCAACCTGTTTAACCATATGGGAACAAAAACGAAAATAGGGAAACCATTGGGCTCAAAAAGCTCAAATCCAATAGTAGTTTATTTATTATAACAATAGAACAAAAAATATACTATTTTGTCATAATATTTGGATTTTCTCCATCAACATATATCTGTACATGTGACTGAACAGACTGCATTATCCAAAAGCGGATTCAAAATTCAGTTTGATTATCGTTTCTCCAATGTTGATCCTGATCCTATTGTCCATACTTAATAATTGCAAACACCGCAAAACCAAATGGATGTTATGTGTGCATGCAACTAGGGATATTGAATGATTTATTTCTCTGAAATTGTAACACACCCGCATGAGAAATCATTACGAATACTTCCAGTTCCTTGTACACGTTTCTTAAATTTCTCACAATAGGTTCACCCAGGTCACACCATGGCTTACTTTCCTTATGGTGGACGCGAAGAATCCAAGGACAGTTACGAAGTTCTTGTCTGGGAAAAGAAATGATCCTAAACAAATTTGTGTTTTTTGCTGCGTTGGATTTGTGCTTACTCTCAGTTGCTTGCTAATTATTATGAAAAACAGCAATACAATATACGTCATAAATGAACGTGTTTTAGTTCTCATTACAGCTACGTTTAGCAAGTTCAACTAAATAAGTATAAAAGAAGGCAAGGTATTTCTCAAATAACAGGTATTAATTACGCATATCGTGAAGCCAGCCTAATCAATATCAAATTTGGGTCTTTCGTATGATGACGTGCTTTTTCGTGACAAATCGAATAAAAGTTTTGAGCATTCTGAATGGTCGCTATTTTATGGTTGCAGCTTGTGCGTTTCTAGTATCGGCTATAAAATAGAGGTGCCGATCTGTTGACATGCTGTTCGACATAGACATAAACGTGTGTGAAGCATATTCTTCCTACTTCGATCATGGAATAATGCTTACCATGTTGATGTTCATATATTTGGCAAATTATTCATTTCTGTTGTCATGTGGTTGTGCAATAAATTCTTCTAATAACTTCACTAACTATCCCGAAAAGGACATTCAATTATACTCCTGCTAGTTTGTCGGGTTATCTCGATGCGATTGTACGGTACTTGCCATCCAAGCAATAGACCCTTATGCACTTTTTGGTTTTTGGCACATGTACATGAAAAAAAAAACAAAAGCGTGTTAAATTGTAATGCCAGTGTACTGACATACACACTTGATAACCTATTATAGATTAACCCCTCAGTTTTCATCAACAAAACAGTAGAAATCATCCTTGCAAGGCAGTTAGCTTCGAGTTTATGGTTAGGGAGATATTATTGACAATAAATCACCGACCGAATTCGGAGAACAAGTCATGGCTTCAAATAATTTGTTAAGTGACAGTCTGCCTCAATTCTGATGAATGATCAAAAAATGCTGAGTATAAAATCGCTGGCGATCAATCAGCTAGGTTAAAGGAATGTGTACGCTTTGATCTAATCATAGTTTGAATTGAGCGATTATTATTAGTGATCCGAATTGTGGCTGTGACTAAATGACGTCTGGCAAACTTCGATTTTAAATAATATGTAAATTTATAGTTGAAAGATTGCTAAAATATCCATTGAGTAGATCACGCTCTCCCAAGTATCCAATACGTCCTCGAATAATGAATTGATTGATGCTCAAAAGCAGATGATGTAAATGATCAAAAGACAACATTTCATTATTCTATGGAGAGCAATCTGCTTCGTTGAGCGTGTATTACCACTTGGCCATCTTGCCCAATTAAGATATTAACCGCTAAGCCAGCGTTGATGTTAATGATTGTAACCAACCAGAAATCTGCACGAAGTTTACAAAGTATCAGATACTGTCTTTGAATATTGTTGTTTAAAAATCGTTTCGTCATTCATGTAAAGGCAGTAAATTTTGAGAGATATTTCTTCTCAAGTTCTACGGTTGTTTGTTAAAGTATTACCGGTGCAGTTGATTGAGTATATCTCATCGAGTATATATGTGAAATAATAAAATGAAATTCATAAATAAACATTAGCATTATGTTTGATCTTTTCTCTGTGAGAGAGCGTTAGATGGTATGAGAGTAGAAACCTGTGTCACAGAATGCGAAGTTGATTGCTTTAAAAACTGATTTGTGATAGGTTACCAAGATATTAAACTTTCTCAAGTGACCCAGGCTGTTCATTGACATTTTCGCTGTTGCCCCGGGGCTCGATCGTACAAAGTGAAAATAAAACAATAAGTTCAGGTAAATTTGATATTTTCCGTACGTTGATCGCGTCGATTGGCTCACGTAGAGTTTGCAATTCTGATCGATTTACTCTATGGAGAGTATAAGTAAGCAATTTAAGATAAAGCCGTTGGACAAAATAAAGGAAACCGCCTGGAAAATGAATTAAATATATTTAATATGATGTAACACAATAAAATTTGTGTAGCAACATATACAAGAGTTTATTGAGCTCCGCAGTGGTTTTTCTAACTATGGTCTTTAGCTCGACTAGTACAGTTAGATGTAGCGTCCGAAGGACTTTATTAGATAACTTCGAATTTCGGCAATAACTGTGTTCTGAAGCGGACGGTTTTGTTTTCTTACAAGGTCAATCATTTCCAGGACTATTGAAGCCACGAGCGGTTTCCCACAATGTTCAGTACTCGGTCCAATACTATTCTTAATATTTATAAATGTTCTACCAAAACTGGTACTAGGTACACTTGTTCTTTGCGCCGAAGATGTAACAACTTGGACAATGGCTTGCTCTGCTGAGTATTTCCTAGTTTTACAAGCAGACTTGAATAAGATGCACCAGTGGTCCATTCAAAACAAGTTTCTCTTCAACTTCCACAAGTGCAAATTTTGCAAGTTGGGAAACACTTCCCTTTCTCATACGTACTCGTCATTCACACGCGAAAATTAGATAAACAGCCTGGAGTGCGAGGCTGTCTATGAGCGCGCATGTAGCTTACTCGGCTTACTCAGGGGAATTTTAGAACGTTTCCCACCGCAATCATTGTCTTAGAGGCGACTTGATTCTTATGTTCAATATACTGCATACCCACAACCATCCCCTGAATCAACTATTCGCACGACTACCACCACGAACAAGCCGGAGTCATAACTATACAGTACTTATTCCCGACTCGAGGCTGAACTGTCGAAGGTATTTTTATTCTGTACGTGTATGTTTTACTTGGAACTCCCTACCCCGTAACGTTGCACATTCACCCAACTTGGAAATATTCAAATCGAACTTGGACAACTTCATGTCGACCAATCCAAACATTGAAACAATATATTCTGCATCATGAAGCTTTGAATCAATGCATCCAAGTAAACTATACATATTTACTCTATCAAACCGGTTGAAAACAATTTATGCTCTATGTATTTTTACGTGATTCCTGAACTAATCAGTAGGCAAAAACCCCGTTTTACTACCTATGTTATTTGTAATTCGCATATTATTCTGTGGTTTTTTGTAAAGCTATGTGCTTTTTAGACCATTAAATTGAATTGAATACATCTAGTTGTGAACTATACAGCACAAGCATTGGCACCATAGATGAAAAACATATCGCTCCTCGAAAGGCAACTACCACTTGAGCAGTAACTGACTACCGCAATCATTGTCAAAAATACCCAATACATACATACATCTAGTTGTGAACTATACAGCACAAGCATTGGCACCATAGATGAAAAAACATATCGCTCCTCGAAAGGCAACTGCCATTTGAGCAGTAATTGACTAGACTTGGATTGTGCACCCTCGAGCGCAGACGCATCCGAGCTGAACTAATCCTAACATACCGAATAATCCATACGGGGTCCCACCTCCTTAATATTGGTTCAAATCTCCCGTCCCACAGTCACAGCGTAACCTTTCAATTCCATCATTTCCGGTTACACAGACCGTGTATGCATTTTGTGGAACAGCATACCACCAGAAATTGTTTCCTCATCAAACGAAATGATCATCAAACAGATGTTACAATCTTTAATGTTGAATAATACTGTGTTGGGCCGAGTTTACTAAAACCCCTTAGTGATTCCTTCTTAAATTTTAAATTTCGAAAAGTCTTATATTTTTATTCTTTGGATGAAAGATATTAAATATCTGTTATTGTAATATCATTGATAACAAATAAATAACAAATCAAGAAAAAACAAATTTCATTGAAATAAGTCAAGTTTGATTATTTTAATGAAAATATGATAGGGCCCTCCTTTATGAGGTCCCTACTAAATAAACTAAGTAAATTGTTTGCTTTCAGCAACTAGCATTTGTTGAATGTCTTCCAAAACAAACTCTGTTGGGCCTGTCACAAACAGCACGAAATTCTTTCTGAAATCATACAATCAATCGACTGGGGAAGATCGCTGC
Organism: Atriophallophorus winterbourni; assembly: GCA_013407085.1. Taxonomy (NCBI): domain Eukaryota; kingdom Metazoa; phylum Platyhelminthes; class Trematoda; order Plagiorchiida; family Microphallidae; genus Atriophallophorus; species Atriophallophorus winterbourni. The sequence continues at coordinate 129,142 of JACCGJ010004931.1, read as the reverse complement.
AACGTTAACAGAATTAAGCCAACAAGGATTTTCAGGTTGACGTTATCATTATAAACATGACAATAGTGCTAAAAGCCTGGGGGTAGATGCCCGTCTGCTCGGTGTTGGCAGTCAAATGTGTAGTTTGTATACGTTAACTTGTCAAACCGGGTAACATCGTCTGCGGACCTACCTGCAAAGCGATCGTGATGGTCTACCTCATTTTAAACATAAAAGATCATTTTAAGATCATATAAATTATTTGTCCCGTGGTTAAATGGTTCTTTAGGTGAATACTTTTTTATATGTGGTGATTTGACTAGGGGTCCGTAGACTTCGAGTTGATAAGCTTAGCTTTGGTCATTAAATTCGTCAAAGTAACTTCAGCTTTATTCCTAACGTTTCTGAACACTCCTTACTTTAAATGAAACCTTGTATAAAATGTTTTGCAAATTTGACCTCCAGCATGCATCCTGCAACCCATACTTTATAGATTGTAGGTTCTTAATACTCCTGCGTATGGACAAATCGGTTTCCCATTGCTGAATTCTTTGATCTTGACATAAAACTATTCAGTAGACGAATATGATTGACAGAATGCTTCATTTATTACCCTAAAAACTGGTCTGTTCTGGCAAATTTAATGTTATCTCTGATTGAACTTCTCGTATTTTCCGATTAAATTGATATAGGAGTTCTTAAACGAGTTTTTCACAACTGCTCATAGTGTGTATAGTATTATCTGGAACCGTTTGTGTTACTATACGTATTTTGCAATCCATTTTTCTTCTCAATACCCATGAAAAACACTCCACATCAACTTTTGTTTATGCTCACTTTTTCTATGTGCATTTTGTTCGACTTTAATTTGGATGGTTCAGATCGATAGATGAATGTGTGTTGGCACCATTTCGTATGCGATTGTTGACGTGCACTTCGACTTTGGTTGATTTTTTATTGACAATGTGAATTTTACTTGCACCGATTGCATGTGATACTTCATCATCGAAAAAAACATTATGATTGATTTTTAGTTTTATTAAACCGTAGCTCTACATGCGCTTAATTGAAATTAATTCACTAGCAAAATTTCCAAGCTGTTGGAGTCATCTTAATCGCTATTTCATCGTGCCTCATTAAATCCTAATATAATGTTTTTGAACGTCGTCTGCTGAGTTTCAGTGATATCAAATTTAACATATAGTGCATCCAGTTTGTTGTAGTTGTGAGTAAGTTATGTCGCCTTTCCGGTACAAATATCTAATACGCTCCGACACCACAACCAGATGGCTATGCTTCAATCATTACCCTATATCTTTATGATTAAATATCGTAAATGCAAACCATATGCGTTTCGCGGTTTTTACTTCGATTTGGTTTTTTTCACACCACTTGTTGTCCTTCGAGCCCCAGACAGGTTAAGGTCAGTTAGCAAACCTTGTTAAATTGCAACTAGTCTAAAAACGGCAGACGGTCTCCATTACATAAACTCTCCACATGCAATCATCTCGGAACATGAATTTTCATTGGTCTGCGCTTATAGTCATTAGACTTCTCTGTGCTTGATGCTCTAGCACTGAGTCCAACGGTGGTGTTTTTTCCTATCATTCGAGAGATTAAATCTCCTGTTTTGTGCACTTCACACCATTTTCATTTTCTGACGTAAACAGTTGTTTGATTAATCAAATTTATCCTTGAATGTTACTGTTTTTCATATTCGCGAAGCTACAATTTGGGTGGCATATCCATACAATTGACTTAGTCAGCTGATCAAATCAATGGAATATACCAGTTTCAGAAGTGCTCAAATCCCCTGATGTTTGATTAATTGAATAATCTGTTTTTGATGTGAAGACTCTATTTATAAAAAAATTCTTCCCATGTAATTAAATGAAATTTTGTGATGCTTTTGTCAGAACATGATCAATTTCTATGGAAGCTCACAAGATGTTACTCGTAAGAAGTGTCTAAATTATACAGAATTGAATAAAAAGGAGCAATACCGTTCATATGTTGAATTGAGTAGTAGGATTTAAACAGCTCTAACCTGAAGCTATCTTTCCTTATTAATTGTATGTCTTGTTCAATGGGGCATGTGCTTGTGTCCTATCTTGAGATCGTTTTGTCAAATTATCCAATTCCAAATTCATGTAATGAATTGATAGCACCAGATGCGGACTCATAATAAGTCGGTTTAACAGGTATTATGCACTTCTCGGGCCAACTTTCCCACTCTTTATTTTTACCGAGAAAATTACTATAAAATGCTTCTACACAATGCCACAATGTTTAGGCAACGTGTAGATTTTATTAGATGTTCATCAGACATCATCCCCCTAACAGAAACGTGGCTGCAATCTTAACAAAATAACAGTGATCTGCAATTACCCGGCATGTCATTTAATCATCATGGCCATGAAGTGAGAGGAGCAGGAGTAGCATTGTACTATAGTCAGAACCATCTGTGCCGTAAGATTACAGATCCCGACATCGTGTTACAGGATACACTATGATACACACAGTTATGGCCTGGCATGATATACCTCGTTTAGCCAACGGTGAAGAGTGTATATTGAAAGTAGTATATCTCCTGCACAAAGCTTCGGATACTGGGAATTTTCACGGCATGTATGATGGATCAAGAGAGCCATTGGTCCAAACAAACTTCAAACGGCTCCCAGTAAATCTGCATCTGGGGACCCGATTGTGGACAAAACTCAGCAGATGCAAAGGTGTGTAGAGCACTTCTCCTCTCTCTACTCTAGGGACAGTACGGTTTTACCACATGTATTTGAAAATGTCGAGCGGTTGCCGACTATTGAATATCTAGATACTCCTCCTACTTTTGATGAGCTCAATAGAGCAATCGACCGCTTAGCGAATGGGAAGGCCCCTGGTGACGACGGAATCCCACCTGAGCTCATTAAATGCTGTAGAACAGCATTATTACAACGGCTTCACCATTTGCTTCTTCAGTGCTGGCAGGAGGAGTGTGTCCCACAAGAGATGCGATACACAGAGATCATCACGCTATTCAAGAATAAAGGAGATAGAGGCGACTGCAACAATTACAGAGGAATCTCCCTTCTGAATGTTGTAGGCAAAATTTTTGCTAAAGTCTTACAGATCCGGCTGCAAGTTTTAGCTGATAGCATTCACTCCGAATCTCATTGTGGCTTCCGCAAGGGAAGATCAACGGTTGACATGATCTTCTCCCTGAGACAACTTCAAGAAAAGTGTCCGGAATAGCGTATGCCATTATACGCTGTTTTTTATTGATTCAACAAAAGCATTCGACTATGTCAGCAGAGAGGGTCTTTTCAAAATGCTTGATTTGATAGGCTGCCCCCCAAGACTGCTAAAGCTCGTTATTTCGTTCCACTCAGGCATGAAGTACTCAGTCGATTTAAACGGTTTCAGATCAGAAGCCTTTGAAATTTTCCGAGGCGTCGAACAAGGGTGTGTTCTTGCTCCTACGCTGTTCGGCATTTTCTTTGCTCTGCTTCTTAAGAACGCTTTTATGACGAGGACAGAAGTGATGGCAAGCTTTTTAACCTAAACCGGTTGAGAGCACAAACCATGTCACGAAATGTGCTAATCCGTGACCTGCTGTTTGCCGACGATGCAGCCTTCATTGCTCACTCCCAAGAGCACCTTCAGTCTCTAATGGTATGCAAAGACTTTGGGCTAACAATCAGCATGAGCAAGATCAAAGTCCATGGTCAAGGGACTGTATCGCCTTCCATCATAACTGTAGGAAACTGTCAGCTTGAATCAGTGCATCAGTTCACATACCTTGGTTCAACCATTGCGTATAACCTCTCGCTAGACACGGAGATTGATAAGCGGATTAGCAGAGCAGCTGTCATTCTGTCCCGTTTGTACTCTTGTGTTTGGAGTAACCGCAAGCTGACTGTAAAGACAAAGATGATGGTATACAGCGCTTGCGTACTAAATGCTTTACTGTACGGCAGTGAAACCTGGACCACCAAGCAAGACACGAACGGAAGCTGAATGTTTCCATCTACGAAGCATCCGTCGTATCTTGAACATATCGTGGATGGACAGAGTGACTAATGCTGAAGTGCTTTCAAAAGCTGGTCTACAGAGCATGTTCACTCTATTGCGACAGCGCCGCCTGCGCTGGCTTGGTCATGTCTACAGAATGGAAAATGGTCGTATTCCGAAAGATCTACTCTATGTTGAGTTGTAACTAGGAAGTCGACCATTGGGCAGACCACACTTGCGGTACAAAGACGTTTGCAAAAGAGATATGAAAGCTCTTGGCGTTGACCCGGCGATTTGGGAAGAATTCGCTCTTTACCGCTCACATTGGAGGCATTTTGTAAAGCGTCATCTTCAAGCTGGGGAGGAACTAAAACAGCTCTTGGTTGCTGAACGCAGATCACGCCGCCGGTGTGCAACTGACGCAATACAACTGAGTTGTGACTTTCGTTGCCAGCGCTGCGGGAGAGATTGTTCCTCTCGAATCGAACTGTTTAGTCATTCCAAAAGCTGCAAACCTTGAACATTCACGCAATTGTGATGTACATCCCTGGTCGACATCGACCGAAGGAGGCTAACAACATATCTTCTGCGGTCTGTGAAGAAAACTAACAATTTAAACTTACTCGGCTGCTTGGTGACTTTCAGATTCACTTGTGGATTTTTAATTATGGTGATTTCAATCTACTGGTTCTAAAGAGCAGTTTCTTTAACCCATAACACTCCCTAACAGATGTACCTTAAAACCTAGATGTTTTGACAAGCGATGAAAATGACATTGTTAATGTGGCCTAGAAAAGTTCACTGAGACTAAGTGATCACCTTGTCATCCAGTTTGACTAACTTTTCAAACTTTAAGAGCAAGTGATGCCAGTAAAACAGTTAGACGGATCAACATTCTGGATTGAGTGATGCTCTTCAAAGCGCGATCAGCAGCGAACCGGGAACTAGCAACATACAGGATTTCTGTGTATGATTAATAATCCATCTCAGGAATTCAATCGAATTAAAATCAACATTTAAACCTCAAGAAAACCTCGCTTTTAAAACTAAGCAGCTGAATTTGTAAGTGGTTAAAGGTACGAAATGCTGCATAGTGATTGCATCGAATTAATCTATCATCAGAGACCTTGAGCACACTCTGATTACTGATGGAATATAGTAAACAAATTAAATATTCAATACAAGCTTTACTACAAAGAACGGATATTACGCATGATGGAGTTTAACCTCGAAATCCTCCATAGTATGGTTGATGAGGCGAAACCGAAAGTAGCGGTCGTAAACGCGTCAGCTGAACCAACAACAACTGCATCAGAAACTGTTGAGGCATTAGCCACTTTTATTCATCTGTATTCAGTCCGAGAGAACATGCAATTTACATCCAATGTCAATCCATTTTAAATACGGTTGCAATTTTTGAAATAAATATCATGTCGAAACGCGTCCTTTGTGCAGAAAAGTCTCCTGGTGCCGACAGAAAAATTCCACTCATTTTGCTATGCAAACCACTCACATACTTGTTCAATTAAATACTATTAGATGGCGTGATTCCAACCGATTTGAAAGGCCAAATAATTTCTTCTATTTTTAAATGAGGCAACTGCTCCGACCCTTCTAATTAACGGCCCGTTACTTCGCTACCAGTGATTTTAAAACTAGTTGAGCGCCGTATTGTTGGCAATCAAATGAAACATTTTCAAAAAAGAATTAGTTGCTTCGAGAAAACAGCACGAATATAAACGAAATTATACCTGATCTTAACGACAACGCTGGATGATTGTCCACAAACGGTAGATAAAGGGCAGGCAATTCACGCCTGTTACCTCGATATATCAGAAACATTTGATCGTGTTAACCCCAGCAAACTTATAGAAAATCTCGAAAGGCATAAAATCATCGGAATTGGCTAAATGACCAACTAACAAACCGCACTAGTCAAAAATGTGTTTATGGTGCATTATCAAAACCGTTCGCAGCAATGAGCGGAGTTCCTCAAGGTTCAGTCCTTGGCCCTTTCTTCCTACTGGTCTACATCAATGAAATACCGGAACATGTTAGCTTTAAAATATCGTTATTCGTGGACGACATTCAGATATTGAATTACATCCGTAGCCAAGAAGACTGCTGTTATAAAAGATCTTCAGGATAGGCTTCACATTTAGTCGTAGAAAAAATGCCTTTAAACTTCACCATATGTAGTCTCATGAATCTGGGGAAGCAATTAGATTCCGTATGCAAAATACAACATATCCTTGAAAAGTGCAGTGAAGAAAAAGATTTGGGTGTCTAGTTAACCTCCAGCAATTAAACCTCACGTTGAACAAGCACTGCCTTTACACAAACAACATGTGTCCTCAATCTATTCAAACGGGTATTTGGAACATTCCATTGCAACAACTTCCCACGAATCATGAATACATACCTGAGATCAGTCATGGAATACACTATGCAGTCATGGTCTCCACAGTTAAAATAAGATGTATAACGTATGCAGTGATTCTATCACCGCTCAACAAACTAGATTTTAGCATCAGAAACGTGACATATGAAGAAAGGATAACTCACCTGAATTTCTTAGAATTTCCCTATCAACGAATCAGAGGAGACCTCATCATACTTGACAAGATATTCCATACAACAAACCATCCCTCACAAGGTAAAATTCATATAAAGGGATACGGGGAATTATCGGACCCACAGGTATACGCTGGTACCCCATTCCATTTTTATTCTTTCCGTGTTTTTTTACTTGGAACACTTTACCTACTACCGTTACTCACTTCACTAGCTTACATACGTTTATAACGAAATTAGACGAGTTTTTATTTCATTACTTGTTTCCCGACGACTTATAGATTGTTTATTCTAAGTGCTTAGCTTGTATTTGTACAATTACATTTCAATTTGAGACCTTTTAGCAACTTGAAGATCCAAAACGAATCGTTAGCAATATATTAACACCTTTTACGAACGGATTCTTGAGCAACACATTAATTGGGACATATTTTTGTATGTGATCTCAATGTCAATGTGTAGGTCACGTGTGCAATTAAAATTTCGATCGATACCCTTAATCTCCCACAGGAAATCTCTTGACGGATCAGAAAATTACAGTCATGTCAAAATTTACACCTTCTGTAGCTGATTGTGACCTTGTATTCAATGAACAGTGCTTGGAAGAACACAATCGGTGAGTGGTACTCAAAACCCAAGCGTATTTCGAGATTCAATCTTGAACAAACGGATTCATAACGAATGTCAATGTGTAAATTTGCCTTCCGGATGTCTCATTTATCTTATGCACCATTTCATCTAATCAAATGACTTTGGGCAATTCCTTCGTTCATAGCAAACTGAATCGTTATGTTTGACAATATATAGCAAAAAATTTGATAAAACAAAAAAAGCAGCTCAGAACCCAACACATCATTTTTGCAAATATTGAGATAACATATATCGGCTACTAAAAAGTTTGAAAATGTTTAAATGTCACCCATTTAATGCAAATGCGCAACCCTGATTCCCTTTTGTTTACACATGTAAAATTTCCGCTGTAATTATTTAAAATTATGAGGGTGTTATCCTGGCAGCCATTACTAATGTAAACGGGAGACACTGTGGAACTATCTGCCTGATAACTACAAAATATCCTACTTGCATGGTTAGCTTTTGATTCCGGGTGCTATCATTTTGCACCCTCAATGTCGATCAAAAACAGCTTCTATACAACTGGCTACGTCAACGATAAAAATCTTCCTGGCATGCAATGTAAGGTTGACAGTGATTGCGAATTCCCAAAACAAGAATTCTGTATTTTCGAAGTCCATGTGTTTCACACATCAACTTTGTGTTCGTGTGCTTAAACAGGCTGTTTGCTATTATTATTATTATTATTATTATTATTATTATTATTATTATTATTATTATTATTATTATTATTATTATTATTATCACACAAGTCTTTACAGACGATGTGCCAACAAGTATACCATGAAGAAGGTACATGATGAAAGTTCGGGTTATAGTTGCTGCTGCATCAATTTGATTTTACAATTGTCTATTGTGAGATGGGATTTTTATTTCTGTCTAAAGGGTATACTCGAGCAAAGTAAATAATTACAACTTCTTGCTTAAAATCAGGCATATGATGTCTAATTGAAAGTGTTCTTCCTGGATAATAAAAAGAATTCCGTCAATGTAAAATTGAGAATTTGTTACTTCACAGAAAGCTTGATTTCGATCCTTAACACTTAGCATCACCAACGGAAAATTCCTTTCAACCTAAAATCTAATTCAGTTTTCAAAACTGAAAGACCCATCCATGCTTATATCTAAGTACTGATCATTTCAATCATTAATTCCTTGACTAAGTAGTATTCTCGTTTGTTTAAATACGAATGGGATAGACAACGATGAAATGCGTTCTGCATTACGGAAATGGAGTCTAGTGATTATGATTTCATAGCTACATGAATCAATATCGAGTATCCAGCTTACGATCCAACTTTAATTTCAATAAAACAAACGAGATGTCATCTAAACTGACCCCGGTATAATATCTGGTTTTATCCTATATTTGTTCCTATTTTCGGACTGTTTTTCATTTGAACTGCTCTCCTGCACTTCTTTTGTAACCCTAATTCTTTTGGGTTTGTGTCACTACCATCGGACTTGCTGGTTGCTCTTGCCTTGTGCTGAGGTTTTGTGGTATGTGGTTTAGCAGTGAACATTTGATTGACCACCTTCACTTGTGGAACTTATGCTTTGTAATATAAGTATATAAATAAGAGAATATCACGTATCGTTATTCAATCACGGCATAATTGACCCACAGAACTAATGATTTTAATGGATCATATCCATCCAGTTTTTTCGTGCTTAATTTTGGACCAAATTTAGTTTGAATAGAAACTAAGAGACTGACAACCAATTTAATTTAACGACTATCTGGAACAACCCATCATCGTAAAATTATTGGAACATATCAACCCAGGATTGCCAACCTCATTTTCCTACTAACTTGATTAAAAACGGAGAGCAATACCATCATCCGCATTACCACAATAAACTTCGCCACTCCAGCTTGAGGAAACTTCACGACTGTCCGCCATTATTCCTGGATTACGAGTTGGCACAGCTTGCTCAAGCGCACGCCCGGCAAATGTCCTCATCCAAATCAATCGGACCGTTGAGAAAGCCAGATATTGGAACCAATTTTTTCGTACGCTCGGGTATATCAAGTGCATCGGGTGAGCTCATGATATTGCAATTTCACTGAATTTGAAATGATACAATTATTTAATTTCATCGCTTACGCTGACTGATGCTTAGAATATTGCACAGCGGATTTTTAATACAATTACAGAAGTTTAGAGAACACATTTGCAAGAATTCCCACGATATTTCTCAATTTCCGTTATTGTGTACAAATAACTGTTAATATTGCATTTTATCTAGGCTAAAACGAAATCTTGGAGGCATAAAGTTATTTTTCTACTCGGACAAGACATGCAGAACGTAAATTGAAAACAAAGAGTGAATCTTGATATATTCATACATCACCACCGTTTGAAATTGTCAACTTAAACCAGCGAATCACCTAATAAACCATTGGGTCTAATATGGCGGATAATATCTATCTAAACTGTGAGAATGATAAGCAGCTTCGTAGAACATCACTTTCGTGGCCTATTAAACTTCATGTCGGAGGAAACCGCAAGCTAACCCTGAAGACAATATATGTTGGTATACGGAATGGTGTGTAAGGAAAAACTTACTGGGAGGCAGCGAAACACGGGCCATCCACATAAAACACAAAAAGAAGCTGAATGCTTCCATCTACGGTGATTCGGTCGAATCTTCAATATGCGTTGATGGAAAAAGTGAAAAGAGCAGAAGTGCCTTCTAAAGCCAAATCATGTTCACGTTACGGCGACAGTGCCGTCTACGCTGAACAGATCATGTGTACAAAATAGAAGATTGTCTTCCAAATTATCTACTCTATGGTGAGTTGAAATCTGGAAGTCGACTGCACTTTTGGTAGGAATATGTTATCAAAACAGATATGAAATCTCTGGTCATCGATTCTACGAGTTGGGAACAACTTTCTTTTGACTGTTCATTTTAGAGGCACGGTGCGAATCGTTAACTTCAAGGTGTGGATAGTAGCATCGGCTTCCGGCTGCTAAGCGTAAATTTTACCTACAGTTTGCAAATCCAGCTGAAGGCCATGAATGACGCGGACAGAATTTAACTCTCGAAACAGGATGTATATCTTTGGACGGTATGAAGAATAAGATCAGCTTCCTCTTATACTGTACATCTATTAGTATTATTGACCGAAACATCCGTAACATCAACTTGTGCTGTTAATGGCTGCAAAGGTTCATTTCGGATGTGTTTCATTGGTAAAAATGTTAGTATCGCATTTTGTATCATATGAATGAAAACTTTTCTTTTCTCTCACCGCCTTGTTATCTACCCGATTAGCGATCAATTAATTGGTTAATTGATAAATAATGAAATAACTTACTCCGGGGTAAAATATAGGTTATAACGTCAATATTGTGCACATGTTTAAAATCGCGTTGAACTAGAAAGATTAGTTAATGCTAATAAAACATTTTATTATAGAATAATTAGTTAATTTTATTTTGAACTCAAGGTTGGAATTCGTCTTTCAACGTACATTTAAGTTGGCGTTAATTATTTGTACAACTTTCCAGTGAACGTCCCAGAACGCGTTTAGATTATTGCAGTAGTACTTTTTAAATTTGTGATTTAAAATAATAAAAAATAGTTCTCTTGAAGCATTTTTTTTATTTTTCCGAATAAATCCGTGATGATAGTATCACATCAAATCAATTAAGCGTATTAATTGTAATGTAAATATTGTCGTTTCAATGTTTAAACCATTGTAATGTAGGAGCGAAATTTTTGTATCAAATTATCATGGATGTATTGAAATCAAACTTTCGTAACTTTATTTTGAAATAAATTCATTTTCAATGTATATTTGCAGCGGAAGATGCCGTCAGATATTGGTATTCCGAAATTAGGAAGCACAAATTTGGGGAAGAGAAAAACCAACCGAATTCCGGTGAGTCTATAAACAAATTTGCTATTATAAGCTACTTAATAATTTGTCAGTAGCGAAATGTTTCGTTTCGGTTCATCGACTATCATTACAGACGAAGTAATTTTGTACAAAAGGTGTTTCTACATTTTTATATCAGAGTGCGACAAGTCGTAATTCTATTTCAATCATGAAGTGGGATCAGTGCGTATTGAAACAGTGGAATGATGGCACCTGGTTTTTAATCTTTTAAGCATTTGTGTGAACATAAATTCTTGAATCTTTTATACGAGCTAAATCAATCACATCATGTGAATGTTGTAATGCGTATAGACTGACGTAAAATAGCAAGTTAACGATTTCATGTCACACATACACCAAATATGTGCAACCAGATTGTATTGGGTATGTAAAATACAAAGCGTTCACGATGTAATCACGTGCAATTTATGTCTATATGATTTGCAGGACGGATATGCATAGCCCGAACAATAGTTACTTCAAACTCCAGAAATTCTTCTAATTAAGCACAGATATTCGTGTCATATGGAACCTGATTAAAATTTCCCTATCGGATGAATACAAACATATAAACCTGTAAATCATAATATTTTATTCAAGGTTGAAGTTTCCTGCAACAAATTGTTTGTTTATCATTTGTATGAATCTACATAGAATACGGCGACAAGTTAATCGAATTTTGGCGTTAAACTTAAAGGATTTATTTTGCTTTTAATTAATACTTTGACTATAATTCCACGCATTATAAACTAAAAGATACAAGGAAAATTGCACAATGTTTATTCTTCGGCGACAATTGCTTACGATTTTTCGAATTATTATGTTAGCTCAACCATTTTGGGTCTAATTTTTTTAAAATATTGTTATATGCTTTTGTCGTATTCCACATTTTTGCTAAAGTACTACACGAAAGAAATATGCATTTCACAATAAGGTTCTTCTTAATAAATAGATTTTAACCTGGATAAATTAGGAAACCTTTTGTATAATGTTAGAAAATAGGACTAAGTTTAACAATATTGTGCACGCAGAACCAAAACATGTGTATTGTCTCTCTGAGATTTGCTTTTTGAGGCGTTAGCTTGCCTGCTGGATTAATCACAATCGAGCATCGCATAAACTTGATTTGGCACAACGTAGGTGAGTTGTCATTTGTTTCAAGACCCATTCGATGAGAACATACATAAATTTTGGGAAGAAAAACCCAACGCGTACTTTTACTTTGTCATGTTTTCTTGGTGTGAAGTATAAGCGGCTGGACACAAAACGAGGGTAGACGTGAAAAGTAATTTGAAAACAATCGGTTAGAGTAGTTTTGAACATCGTTTCAATTTTGACACAGAAGATTGTGAGACCAAGGGCATTCGTCAATATCGGGAAAGTGATTAAGTATAACTCCAATCACCACATTTAATTGGTCGTCTAACTAAAGAGTTAATTGAAATCCTCCCCGGTGTTAAGACGTGTAGACGAATACAAAACCAATCAGTCACTAACCAAATATCGTCAAGACCAATGGATGCCTTGGTTCACATGTGCACGGCTAAACGTGTGACAAATGTTCTAAAGGCTGTTATAAAATTAATTAAAAAAATATGAATAATTTTAACATTAATTAATATTTGTCCGTTGCAGCAACGAGTGTCATATTGTGAAGATTTCATCAGCCCCGTCTATCTTGTTAACCGCGGGTTTTCAACTCCTTCTTTACTCTTTTTAATATGTAATCCGTATTAAACCGTGTTTAAAATTCAACTTAAGCTACAGATACCCATTTTAAATGCGGTAAAAACATACTGTGTGTTGTCATTTTTTTTTCTTTTTCAATGTTTATAAAACGCGTAAGATAACTGTGGTGTATTAAGTTGTTGGCCGGATCTTAATGAACACGTTTGCTCCAAATCAATACCACATCAGTGCACGATTTTTAAAAAAAGGCCGAAACTTTGAATTTGAGTGCATGCCTAGGATGCGCCGAGGTGCACCTTCGGACGACATCCATGTCAAATGGGTATCGATCTGATTAACGCTGAACCGATTGACCATAGGGGTGGGTCAGCTGCATACGAGACGTTGGGACCAAACGGGGTTTTACGCCGCGTAAATTGACGTAACTGCCACCTCTCGTATACCATGAGAAGAATATAGTGCTTTATATTACATAAGTTTGAAGCACGATAAATCCGTTATTAGGTTGATTTATCCATGCGTCTCAGATGCGCAATTCTATGCAATTGCAAGCAGCAATAAATTTCATTTGTATGGTTTTTAACCGTTTATTTAAGCAAGAAATGTAAGTATTGCAAAAATTTGAAGAAAGAATGGTAATTCAAATTTCTCCATACAACCGTACTGTTTATATCTTGTTTGCTGAAACTTCGTAAAATCTAACAAAGCCATTTTCTTCTATCCATCTATCTATTCCAGCACAGTTTTGCCGAATGATCTGGAAATCTAACCGATTGGCTGGATTCGGAAGAGCAACATCTGTGGGAGGACACGACGTGTTCATCGTCGGTCTTTATCGTGAATCTGGCTCCAAGGCTGGGCTATACACGGAAAACGTACCGAAACCTGTAGATGGGAAATTGCCTCCTGACCTTGGGGGCTTGAATATGAATCTGCATTATCCCTCATTCCGATATTGATTTCTCTCTTAATCTTCATTTTGTTCATTTCATGATCGCATCATAGAACTGAATTTATTTTCACACATTTATTGGCTGATTGTTCTTTCGCTCGCTTGAAATTTGGTCTGAATTTGTTGCATTAATTTCGACAAAAACCGCTGCATTCATGCGGTCTCCTTAACTGAGATAACAACTGGCTGAGATAGCTTTCAGTGGCTCACAGTTTCTGCAGTGCTGTTTGTAGTCTTATTTTCACCCGATTATGATCAAGAATTTGATGTTTCCGAACAATTGGTCGCTGGAAATTTGAGCTTGCTCTAAGAAAGCCGTTTTGCAGACATCGTTTAAAGATGGTCTCCCAGTTATGTGATGAAAATAATCACAATCGGTAATTCATTGGTAATTCATTGGTAGTGCAAAAACGATGTTTTGACGGGTGTGACATGAAATCTTACAAGTGGATTCATGCTAACACGAGCCGTCACAAATCCAACACCTGTAACCTTACATGGGTATCATCGAACCTACAAATCTCTGAACGTATTCGTGGCGAGTAGTGAGTATTAATGTGAATATAGCTCTCAGACTGTTTGATTAGTGGAACCACAGTACTTAGTTCCGGAGAAATTAGGATACAGAAACCGTTCAATAATTTATTGCGGTGTAAGTAACATTAAAATTAAAAAATCGACAGGGTAACATATACAGTGAATCCAAATGGCAACGCAGTGTAAGGTCCGGGGTTCCAAAGTCTTACAGCGGGTCCGTTCGAGTTTAGTCTTCACCATTTTTACATAGTTGTGGTATATAAATAACCGAAGGACACAGCAGAGCAGGGTTCACTCCAATTTTAGCCCATATTGATTACAATGAACATTTGAAAAGATGGTTAACTAAAAAATTAGAAAGCGAAAGTATGCTTTCCGTAGCAAACAAAGATGACTCACCGTTACCATAGAAACGATAAACGGTTAAAAAGGCTTTTTCGCATGCATTTCCATCACACACCGGCACGATGGGCTTCGTGCTGATTGCACTCAACAGGTAGGGTACGATCAGGGTAATCAAGTTGAGCTTGTAGACCTCTGTTGGATAAAATTGGTACGACCAACCTGTTCAATCACATGTGCCCTACACATGTGGGCTGCAATATGATTGACTTTGTGTTATTATGCGCACAGTTAAAAGTCCCAGTGACTACGACGAAGCCCAAGATCGGGAAATTCAATGTATATGATATTTATTAAATATTATTGTTGTTGTCGCTGTGGTTGTTGTTAATCATTTTTATTGTTTTGTTATAACGCATTGTCAGATATCATCTTCGATAGCCAGTAATGATGAAGAAGCAACCATTGCAGCCATTAAACGCAACGATGAACTGGTTTTGGCATTCATGATTACCGAATGCACGATCGTTAATTCAAAATCCCATCCCATCCACCTGCCGTCTACCTCCCGTGGATTTAGATGAGTTTTTAGACGACGAGTATGTGGTCAACATGATTCCGATAAGGCAACTGAGTTCGCACGAAAAACGATAGATTGGGAGCGCTGTCCCATCTGCGAGCAATGTTACCACCTCTGCTGTGTAATAACTCCGACATTTGTTACAGAGAAGTGGTGCTTATTCTGTATGCAATTCTTTGAATAATTTTATTTGCAGCACTTAAAGATAACAGCGTTGCATTATGTCATGATATTAGTATCATGATATCATGTGATTCTGTCAGCTTTGAAACTGAAACAATGTAAAGATTCATATTGTGATTAGGCAACAAGACAAATGGGATATCATTGTGTGTAACAAAAGAATGAGGTGACATTATACGTAGCGAGGCAAGTGAAATGTCTCGTGGTGAATGTGCATCGCACAATACTTTCACTTGTTGATGGAGCATATTGCAGAGATGCAAAGTGATTAGCGATGAGTGATAATCACGAGTTTTTGAAAGATATGTAGAAAGTCACCCTCCTGCAACACACAAGAGCAGGAAGCACTAACATGACCGACGACGACAATTGCGAACTGGTTTTCTGAAGGATTGCATTAGGACGGTTTGAACGACAACGTCTTCGGCAGTATGAGAAGATTGACAACATCAGCCGCAATCGAACGATATACAAGTCGTCAATGGCGGCCATATGAGCCCTGCGTGGCGAGGGCTTGAATTGTCTCGGTTGACACGAAATCGACTGACAAATGAGATCGGAGTGGCAACCGGGACAGACATGCTTGAGGATCAGTATTGCGGTTATTTGATATGTTTATACAAGATAGGCGTGTGTTTTGTTATTTGTGCGTAATGAACGCTTTTGGCCAATCGGCTTTCTCTTATGCTGTGGGATTCGCGGATGAACGCGAATAGCGTTGGACACAATCGTCGTGCGTGCGTGCGTGCGCAGGGGGGGGGTAACCTGGTTTATGTTGGACCGATGACCTATATGTTGCAGTAAGGGACTAGATGTTCGCCAGCTCTCATTTCCGGCCCCTCTCTCCGCACCAGCTACAATATGTCAGTTTCTTCGGTTGTAAACGCAATTTTACGGTCGGTTTCTGTAATCTTTGCGTTCATCTTAGTTCTGTCCTTTTAAGGAATTTAACTTGATTTCGTGGTTAACAATCGTAACCTGAGTGTGTCAAGCAGAATTTCTAACGGTATACTCGTGGCCACAACACATTTTGGAGTTAGCGTACTTGTTAATGTAGTGCGCAGCTTACGTTGGATGATTTCCACTGATGTCACCTACACGGTGTCCGCGGTAGAGCGTTTAGTTTCAAAGTCTGCTTGTGGTCAGCTTGCTTGGACGAAGCGCGCAGTTTCGCCCAATCAGATTGCGTCTTTGCGCGTCAGAGCTTCAAACGGTACGGACCACTCCGAGTAAGCATCGGTTCTGTACAGCTCACTTTAAAAATAATCGCGGAAGAAATTAAAAAGTGCGTTTTACTCTCAATTGCAAAACATGAAATGTTATTATTAACTACATATACAAATTTGACAAACATTACTTTTACCACTTGGTAGGTTGTGGTTTTACCGTTTCAATAAACAATTTATTTATGTACCTGTGATTTGTTAGTAGTATAAATACCAAATGCCATTTCAACAGATCGCGTTCGTTTGACTTCAGTTTGTTTGCTTCGCGTAAACATTGATATGATTTGCTCTGTTCATTTTTCCAGTTCCAATAAGTTGATCTCCTAAGGGTCCACCGTGACTTTGTTATTGATGAGCACTAGCGATATCACTCAGATATTTCAAGAAACCATTGTTTACCGAGCGATTAAAATATGGAGGAATGAACCACTTGCTAACAGATTGCGCGTGAATTTCTGGTAAATTTATGAAAAATATGTCAACGAGATCTTAAGTATACGATATGATGAGCTAGAATGAAAATAGTAATAGCGCGAAAATTATCTACCTGGCCACGATGGGGATCGAACCCACGACATTCGCGTTATTAGCACGACGCTCTAACCAACTGAGCTACGCGGCCACGTATAGAGCCGATAATTATTTATATATGGACTGTCGTGATCAACTTCGTGAATAGTTTGGATGGGCTTGGCACGGGAGTAGTCACAACTATATATTATGTCCACAAAAGGTTATTACTTCCATTTTAGGCGTAGATAAGGCGCAATTTCTAACTGATTCGTGAGTTCAGCTTTACATATATTAACTTTCACCCAAATACATATGTTGAAGGAACCTGCATTGCAGCACACACTGCGAGCTAACCCATTGATATGTTTACTCAAATATCAACAGTAGTAGGACTGTATAACGATTATAGTTTGGCAATCCTGATAACATAACTGTTCAATTAGAGATTTAAAACGCCGAACACGTGTGAATACTAATGAAGTAGTGTTTAATTTTACATCTTTCACTGATATAAAAACGTTTTACGGTGCTTGTTTTTTGAAACTTCGTCTGACGGTTGTTTCCATTCAATGTGCGCACCATTTTTATCGTTCCACTAAATATTTCTGTTAATAGGTTAGAAGGGCACATGTTTCTTAGTTTACCGATAATAACAAACCGAATACTTTTCCAAGCCCATTCATTTCATTGAATCCACATATGCATTCTGGGCAATCAAGTGACTTAACTGTTTGGTTTTGTCTAAAAATGGTTACCAGTTCAAGCATTGCCTTTCATTTTTCTAGAGTTTCAAGTCACGCGTATTCTCTATGTACTATCCCGACCTGATGGCCATTCAAGCCTATGCGCTTAAAGGCACTCACACTTGCGTGGATTTATTTTCGCAGCGTTATCAACAGTGGCATAAAGATCACTCTTAGTTTACCACTTCTCCGTTGCTTCGGGTCACGTTGATCGTGTCTGTACCGTTCGTACCTAATGAAAACACAAATGAAATGTATGTGATGAAAAATCGCGCAGCTATTGATACTTTACACGATTTCTTCCGGTTTGGATCGTTCTGTAGTGTCCCTTGTTATTGATGTACACGGATGAAGCTATTTTCTTGTTATTCTTCTTCTTTTCTTGCTTTCTCTTATCTCTCTGCAATTAAGATGCAAGGCATGACTGTCGATCCGCATCCATATTGCGGATAAAAAGTCGACTTAGAAATTTTGACCGATTCAGGATTTATGCACTCCAGAGACATTCCAATCTATTTGCAATCAATACCTTTTGGTTCACGTTTTTCCTCGGATGTAATCGTATATAGCGATTGTTCGGTAACGTCTAGTTCACGTCACACAGGCCTCGGTGTTTGATTTGTCAAGATTGGCCTTGTCCATAATATCTACCAATTGTAATGAATTGTATTGTATTGTATTGAATTGAATGAAACAACCAGCCCAAGAATAAAAATGAGAATAAACCACACGCAGTATTCAAATTACGCGGTATATATTGATGTATATAAGTGAATATGAATAACAGTATTATTGATTAAAGTGATGTGTTGCTCACATCCACCGAAATTACACATACAAGCTTTCGTGCAGTAGTCGTAATGACGTGAATATAGTTGCATGCAATCAGTTTGGTGAATCTTCAATAACGTAACTTTCCTGACACAGAGGTTTCGTCAGACCATATATCATCTCCATATATCATCCGTGCTTGACCGTAGGACCTAAGTGTGCATGAACACTAATGCGTTTGTTGGGGTAGTAAAATCATTTCCATCGCATTCTCAAAAATATCCCGTCAGTGTTTAGGTCGGTAAATGGCAAATACAAATAGCAGAATTCCACAACCTTAAAATGCTGTTAACGCAAGACCCAATTCGTATGTGCCCACATGCGACTGAACAGTTTGGTCGGCAAACAAATGCAACTTGTTCACCATTTTTCTACTGTTCAAGGCATGCGGATCCTGATCTTACCTGCTGAGCGCAAGAGCCTCAAACCGGTCGTGGGGTGGGTGTTGTTTCAATGGAAAGATAAGTATATTGACAAATTCATCATGCTGGGGAACACCGGGAGGAAACTTTGATAAAAGCGCTATAGATGTTTCGAACAACTCCACACACAGCCACTGGAAATAGCCCTGGGTAAATCATGTTTGGTAGAATCATTCGCACGATGTTGAACTCCGCACATCAACTGCCTGACCTAACAGATGATAATTTACATGATCGAAATGAGACATACCAGAAGTCTTACGCCGACACTTAAACCTGGGACATTTATTCGACTGAGCAAACGAAACGCTTTAAAGGGTCTGAAGAAATCTACAGAACTTATGAAAATATTTCCTGTTTACGTTTCTGCAACCTAAGTGCTAAAAAATGGAAGCAAGGCCAACACAGGTCAATGTTTTACGCTCTCCTATACGATCGGAATCTCCAGTATCAACTTAGGTCAGATTTGTTCATCTACAAATTTGTGCTCGCATACTTTTGGATCTTAGTCCTCGCTTTATCATCGGATCATTAAACTTGTCTCAACTTGATCACTCGGATTATACCAATTTCAATCCGAGAAACATGAATACTCGAAAATCAAATTTTCCCAGTTTCAACCCAACGTTACCTATGCAAGTAGCATAGATTCTAATCCAGAATATTGCAACAACTCTTATACAATGAAGCTCTCACCATCTTGAATTTACTGACAGTTGTTTCAACGCTGTCTGGTTAAAGCTAGCAGAACAGCCCATTTTGCGTAAAGGTGTAATAAGCCTTTTACAACCCGCTGGATCTCACTGAATCACATCCGTTTGTGATCACTCCACCGACAGCCACCGATCAATAAACTACCACGTGGCCGCGTAGCTCAGTTCGCTCCGGCAAAATTGTAACCATGACCGACAACGTGATCTTAAACGGACCTGTCGACGTGGCTTGTAAAAAGTGCAAACTTTGTCAAAAGCTGGTACGTCCCAGATCGCGTCAAGCTAAATGTTACTTGTGTTCAACTGCTATTCATGCGAACTGCGCCAAGTATTTATCATCCGAATCAGTGACTGTAATTAATAATGAAAAATTACCAGGCATCTTCTATGAATGTAATCCATGCAGATTAAAAGTAAATAGTAATTTATCAAGAGCCGAAAGCTCTGATTCAATTATGGAAAGACTCATGTTCGCTCTACAGGTGAACCTTAAACGAGTTGAAAATACGTTAATGTCTTTCCAATATTTTGTGCGTCAGGAAGAACAGAAGACAGCTCAAAACACAATACTTAACCACGTGAACGGTATGTCTTACGGGGAAGCTGTAACTACAGCTGAAACACTGCTCGATCCAGAAGATAATCAAACGCCATTCCAACAACTCGGTATGACCGCTAATTCTGCGAAGCAGACTAGTAGTCAATCAAATGAAGTGTTAAATTATCGAAGGATGTGTATAAGCTAAGACCGAAGAGTTTGAACACTAAAATTCCCTGGTGTTAAAGCAACGCGTAGCAGATGACAGGAAGCAATTAAATGATCTTTGTCAAACCTTAGGTATCAATGCATCACCTGCTTCCTTGACCCGATTACTTCGACACTTCAACTCACCTCATGCGAACTCACACAGGATACGAGTATAATACTAACATCTATATAACATGCATAAAATATATTGCTCACCTCTTAGTTGCAAAAAATCCGCTGTACGAATATTTTCCGATGGTCCGTGGGTAGAATAACAAACTCATCTCAATACACCAGATCTAGCAAAAAGAAGCTATCAATCGCCGAGCTGTTATCTTTCATGGTGTACCCAGTTCGATCGAGGAAATGTGAAGTAAACGACTGCAACACGACAGCAATGAATGGAGGTTTTCACAAGAAATCCTAGCTTTAAACGGCATATTAACGAGGCACGTTGAGCGCCTTCATTTAAAAAAGGAATCTCAGCAGTCAACTGCTCTCAAAATATTATTCCGCACAGACGAGATGAAGGATATTATACCCGAGGCGTTGTACCAATGGCACCTGATATTCGTATTCGAGCTGTTTACGACATACAGCGCATGAGCATGAATGTTCCCGAAATGATTTCACCACCCAATCAAACACATGCACACGGGACAAAAAACCTGGAGCAGCCGAGCAATTCTGGGTCGGCGAATCCACTACTATGAGTTCTTCATCTGCCACAAAAATCAAATCTCTATCATGCAGTTACGCCAATGCTCATGGCTTTCTGTGTAACATTCTGAGCTCTATTCACGTGTGATGGCAGCGCCTTAGGATTTGAGTGCAGTGACAGAAACCTGGTTACGTCATTCTGTACACGATACTGAACTCACAATCCCACACATGACTATTGACAGAAGAGCTCGAGTAACAAAATTTGGCGGTGTTTTCCTCTACTTGCATGAAAACTCGACTGTACTATACTGCTCTCCCTTGAGCTATATGTTCCAGATGAACTGTTTGGCTCCATTGACTTGAGAGGGTAACCGTAGGTGCCTATTAGCATAGTTTTATCGCCACCTTCTTAATCATCAACCGATAACACTGTTCTTTCTAATGCAATACGTTTTGCACTGAGCTCCCTACTCACTTTTGCTCCTGCTTAGTTATTTTAATGTACTGACACTTGCTATAAACATCATAAGTGTCAATTCTTTCAAAAGTTTTCTTCAGGAAGTAATGATTGCACACCAATTGATAACCATGTACAACAACCAACGCGATTTCGACCAGAACAAATCCAATCTACCCTCGATCTCATATTCACAAATGAAGAGCTTATGATCGAATTTGTTTCTTAGGATTAAGTGATCGTGTTGTCATGACATTTGATTATAATTATCGGTATGAGCCATTGGAAACTAGTCAACGAACGTATACAACTGTGTACTGTGACCTGCTTCGAGCTCTTATTGTAGGGAGTATGGGGTTGGGGAGAGGAGCCGAAATTAATTGCGTCAGGTCATTTCTTGTCACCAAATAGCAACTTGCGCATATCTTTTTTACATTTCGCTCCAACAATAACCACGTAACACCCAGCGATGCACTCCAGTACATCGATGGTGTATCGATGAATCCCAGAGGTCAGCCCATCTAACGCTAATCGCGTTCAGCCACGAATCCCAAATCACAAGAGAAGCCGAATGGTTAACCGCGTTTATTACGCACACGACAAATAATGAAACACACGCTTATCTTGTAAACAAACAATCACAACACTGATCCTCAAGCATGTCTGTCCCGGTTCTTACTTCGATCTGATTTGTCAGTCGATTTCGTGCCCACCGGTACAATTCAAGCCCTCGTCACGTATGGCTCGTTTGACAGCCATTTACGAATTGCATATATTTCGATTGCGGATGACGTTTTTCCAATTAACTCCATATCATAATTGATTTGTCATCTACCTCGAAAATACTAAGCAACAAGCAACAAGCGTCTATAAAGGCTCTTAGGTGCAGTACGCAGAAATGGATGTGTAAACCCGTTTACCCGGAATAGACAATATGCACCCTAAACTCTTGCATAACCTGTCCTCCGAATATTCAGTAATGTTCGGACAGATCTGCGTGCCCCAAATTCGGGAAACTACCTTGATTAGTTCGATCTACAAGGGCGGGTAAAGGAAAAATCGTCCGATAGCTTTAATATCAGTGCTATCTGAAGTAATGGAGTCCATTTTAGCGGATGCTTTGCGGAATCCATATGTACAAGTATGTTTTTACGTTTGACAAGTAACATACAACTTGCTAGCTTTTTATCCGCATATCAGCTGACGAAAAAGCCATGACGACTAAACGGACGCTTCCACCCATAATCGACGGGGAAGATGTCGTGTCTGTCCGTGTGTCCATTGTTCTGATTCACACGTGACTGACTCATCCCTGTCTGTCCCACATACTTTACGTGTCAGCGGTTGTCTAGACAGGTATGAATTCAAATCTCGTTACACCTCGCTACTTTTGCGAAAGTGGCATAGTAGCGATGTGACATATTAACGAGCTTTGACTGTAAATGATTCACACCTACTGCGCCCGTTCTACTTACAATACAACAAGGGTCTTAAGTGATTAACCAATAATTACTCCGTGAAACTGTATTTGAACACCATGTTTAGCTGTGCGAACCCTATTAAGCATCGGCTTCGAAGTCAAACTTTGTTTATCAGTTCTCCGCTGTTTTAAGGCTCACTGGACCTAATCTCACAGTCTGATGACGAGAAACAGCCAGAAGCCGATTGCAGTGTGTAGGTGCGTGAGATGTGAGCAACACAATACTTTGGCCAATGCATATCATTTGTTCATGAACTAACCTGAATTCAAGTATAACCTTGTTTACCATTTATCCATTGTTTCAAGGCTCACTTACACTCCACTACCGGTTTATGGCTGTTTACCGTCATTAGGTGGAGACAGTAAGTTCGGGGGATGCGAGTAACACATTACTTTAACCTGAATAAGATTAAAACATTTTTCACTGCGTGAATAGAACCGATCGTGTGGTAATCATAAAATAGATAGACTTGTTATATCCTTTCTGACACATGATATTTCAGACTGGATGCATAATTAAGTAGCAATCCGTCCATCACTTTTGCTAAAGACTTGACATCAGGTACCTTATAGTAATCCTGGAGACCATAACCAGGATAAACGGTCGATTCGCCTAACCAGTGTGTATTCACGTTAATCCGATACAAGTGAACGCACTCAAGTCCAGACGGTACAGTGGCTCACATGAGTAATAGTCCATGAGGATAGCATTTTTTCAAAAATATATAATAAATATTGAGCATAAGTTTAATCCGGACACGATTATGTTCACATGAGTGCTAAGCGCCTGAATGAGATAATCGCTGTCCCAACAAAAACCACAGAATAATATGCGAATTACAAATAACATAGGTAGTAAAACGGGGTTTGTTTGCCTACTGATCAGTACAGGAATCACATAAAAATACATAGATCAGAAATTGTTTTCAACCGGTTTGATAGGGTAAATATGTATAGTTTACTTCGATGCGTGGGTTCAAAGCTTTATGATGCAGAATATATTGTTTCAATGTTTGGATTGGTCGACATGAAGTTGTCCAAGTTCGATTTGAATATTTCCAAGTTGGGTGAATGTGCAACGTTACGGGGTAGGGAGTTCCAAGTAAAACATACACGTACAGAATAAAAATACCTTCGACATTTCAGCCTCGAGTCGGGAATAAGTACTGTATAGATATGACTCCGGCTTGTTCGTGGTGGTAGTCGTGTGAATAATTGATTCAGGGGATGGTTGTGGGTATGCAGTATATTGAACATAAGAATAAAGTCGCCTCTAATATGGCAGCGGAGGATGAAAGAGAGAGTCGTTGCGTTCTATTCAATCAATGCCTTGATCTTAACCGATGGAAGTACGTTGCCATTGGTGAGACAGACGATTTGAATACAGTGAAAAAATGAAAGCGCACGATTTGAATGTAGCGAAAACTTGGGAGTTTGTGGCCGAGGTACAGCATGACTGACCTAACAGTTGCCTAATAAAATTTTTATTATTGAAAGGAGCAAATAACAAGGAATCACTGCAATTTTCTATTTGAACACCATGTATCCTTCTAGGAACTCTGATGACGGTAAACAAACAGAATACGGTTGCTGTGTCTAATGCACGGGGTGTGAGCACAACAAAACATTGGTCAACTATGTGCGCCTCAAGCGATTGACTCAGAATCATTTAATGATTCTCTCCCACATAGGAGCGGTTTATTAATTATTGTTACTATCCAGGCCTGAATGACCGAATATTCGCAAGCTTCGGGAATCATTCTTCTTCGGATTACGTGGTCGTTGGATATGGATCTTAAGTCCAGGATAATTGCATATTTCACAACGTTTTCCAGACATTCTGGATTAGTCAACGACGAGTAAAGATGGTATTTGTCTGCGCACACGATGAACTGTTTGAAAGCACAAACCAATTTCGGAAAGTTTAATCCGTGACCTGATGTTTACTGACAATGTAGCCACCTTTGCTAACTCCCAGCAGAAGCTGCAGTCGACATGGACTGCTTTTCGTCGACATACAATCTTCGGGTTGACAATCTTCCTGAACGAAATCTATAGTCCCAATGAAGCAGATGGGAGCTGGATATGATTACGTCTGGACAAATCGCGTTTCCTGGCCATCGATCCATCATTAAGTACCTCGTGCGTGTTGGATCCACTTGTCTATTGTAAATCGATTCATCCCTAAGGTCAACATGTCGAACGCTGTTGTTTAAATGATGTTCTCCGAGCTGGCATTGTTTGCTTAATGATTCGTCAAGTTAAATGACATCATCAGTTAAACTGTTTTGAAGTGATTTTCGAGTGTCCTTCGTTGGCTTTTTATGCGGCATTCGTTTGTCCGTTCATTGTGCTTGTCACGTTGTTCGTTGTTAACCATCTTCGTAACCGATTTCTGATCGATCCATACATGGCAGCCGATTAGAGTTGTTGGTTTATCGATGAACCTGTCGAGTGCCACTCCTCGAGGAATTCTCGTATACGTCGATTGCGACCTTTGGCGATTATTTCGGAATTGTTCCTATCTTACATTAAAAATGTTTCAGAGATCGTAGCACGTGTCCTTCCCCTGTTCGGAGTAGAAATTGCTCACAAACCGTGCTCAACACTATGCAGCGAATTTAGCAAGATCGAGGACGAAATCTCAAAATACCACCGATTGAACATGTATGCATTGCAACAAATACTATGTTTGCCAAACTGGTCGAAAGTTGGTCAACAGAATAAATTACATAAATTGGCGGATCGACGCCCCGGTCAAAATTCGTTGATCTCGATACAGGTGGATCAATTTGGAACAATTCCGAAATAATCACCAAAGGTCGCAATCAACGTGTACCAGAATTCCCCGAGGTGTAGCGCCCGAGAGGATCATCGATCAACCAACACATCTAATCGGCTGCCATTTACGGATCAATCAGAAATCGGATACGAAGATGGTTAGCAACGAACAACGTGACAAGCACAATGAACGGACAAACAAACACCGTATAAAAAGCCCCAAATGACACTCGTAGATCATTTCGAAAAAGTTCAACTAATGATGTCATTTAACTTGATGATGAAATAACCTTTTACATAATCTATTTTTCGAATTGGCAATCCCGATTTCTGATGAGTTCAAGATAATGTTCGAACAGAGCTTCGTGCCAAAAACTTGGGAAATTGCCTGATTAGTCCGATCTTCAAGTGTGGCAAACGAAAAAATTCGCTAAACTATCGTCCGATAGCTTTATTACCAATACTATCTAAAATAATGGAGTCCATCATAGCTGATGCCTTGCGGAATCACATTGAGATCACTAGCTTAATCACTGAAGCACAGGACGGATTCAGGAAGAATGATCTTGCCTGACAAATTTGCTTTTAGCAAAAGAAGCCTGGTCCGAGCTACTGGATGCTGGCAACTCAGTGGACGTGATATATTTTTATTTCTCAAAAGCATTTGAATGTGTCAATCACGAACTATTCTTGTCGAAAATCCTTACCTACGG
Organism: Atriophallophorus winterbourni; assembly: GCA_013407085.1. Lineage (NCBI taxonomy): Eukaryota > Metazoa > Platyhelminthes > Trematoda > Plagiorchiida > Microphallidae > Atriophallophorus > Atriophallophorus winterbourni. Next base: position 102,486 of record JACCGJ010004931.1, on the reverse strand, counting down.
AGTAGATGTAGAGTAGATCGATAAATGAATGGGTAATATACCGTTCGATGTACGTGTGAGTTAAAACTGAGTTATCAGATTCGATGCAAGTTGCCTGTGGTGTCCCACAAGGATCAGTTCTCGAACATCTCTTGTTTTTAATATATATGACTTGCATGCTACAGTACACTCGCCAGCGCTTAATATCGCTGATGACACAAAAATTTGGCGCCAGATAAACTCCACTGCTGACATACTTCACCTGCAACGGAATCCCGGCATGATTTATGTTTAGTCCCATGAGAACAGAATGCCACTGTACACCACGAAACGCAGCTTATTATCGCTCAACAGAAAGCTGAACAACCAATATTATATAGGTCGAACTGGTATCCAACCCGCCTTATTCTAAAAAGATTTCGGCGTGATTAATCAAAGTGACTCAATACAAAGACGACTCCCTGCTAGCAAAGCTAAAGTCCAGTATGCAAGAACTGAGAAGTTCAAAAATTCTTTTATTCCTTACCTGGCTCGATATTTGGTAGATCATACAAAAGTTATTCTCGATTTGAGGAATAAACTGACAGTAAAATAACTTAAGTGGGATCATCCTTATTTGACATGTCTTTTTTAAAAAAACGTACATTTTATTACGTGTGGTCGAATGAATTGTATCGCTGAAAATTCGTGTACTCGAATAAAGCCATTTTTCTTTTTTTCTCTCTTCTCTTTAAATTGGGTCTCGTCAGAATAGCATTAGGTTCGTTCGAATCAAGTATAATCTGCAAGTTGATTTCTACATACATCCGCCCTCATATCGAATATGCTATAACAGCATGAGATCCTTGGTTGAAAAAAGATATTAAGCTACTGGAAACTCCACTGCGCAGAGCGACAAAGCTCTTCCTTGATCTCCCTAATTATCCATACGAAACGCGTCTTAGAATATTGAAATTGCATTCAGCCCAATACAGACGACAACTAGAAGCATTAATCTCCATTTGGACAGTGCTTAATCAAACAAATCATCGTTTGTTTCATCTTTCCCATAACGCACATCTACGTGCTTACCAATCTAAACTTTACCAACATCATTGCAGGTTGAACTGTCGCAAATACGCGTTTTGTGTTCATAGTTTGCAAATGTGGAATAATTTACATATTTACGTGTCACAATTTGAAACCATTGACGCTTTTCAAAAAAACACTAATTGTCCATATAGAAGAGTATGTTTTTACGTTTTACTATAATCTTTAAAAATAATATTAGATAATTTTTATCAATCAACTCGATGTACATTTTTATGGGTCTTGTAATGCCTAGCTATTTTTACCCGCATATCATCTATGAATGAATCTATGAATATGTAAACAATGCCACCTCGGTGAACAACATATACACCCTGAGCCACAAGTATTATCTTCTCTATCTATCGAACGCTATTCGCGTTCACCCACGAATCACATAGCATGAGAGGAAGATACGTTTATTACGCGCAAGAATTAAATGAAAACGTAACAACAACACTGTCGTAAACCTGCTTGTCACGGTTGTCATTTTGATTAGATACATCGATTGATTTTATGCCAATCGGTTCACTTCTAGCCCTTACCGCGCAGGGCTCGTTCGACCGACCCTGGCGAATCGCACATCATAAACTAGTGACTGATGTTGACCATGTCATATTTTTTCGCTCAATCATTTCTAAACCAGAATTCATATTAACAACCCTATATAACAATGGCATACAAGTTTAACTTTGTTTACCGCTTTTCCACTGTTTCAAGGCTCACTGAACCTGATCTTACTGTCTCCACCTGATGACGACAAACAGCCAGAAACCGGTAGTGGTGTGTAAGGGATGGGGATGTGAGTACCACAATACATCAGAATTAATATGGTTTGGTGATTGTTTTGTCGTTAGTCGGAGGAGGATGTATTGCATATCATCCTGAATTTCATGACTAACATTCATCACAAATGCACTTCACACTTTCACAATTGCCCCTGAAACGCTTTGTTCTCATAAAATCATTGATAACCGCCAGCCCTAGTAGTATAAGAAAATAAAAAAAGAAAGTGTATAATAATTCGGTCAAGCTCAATTTTGAGATAGCTGACAGAATAGAATCGTTTATGTACAATCACCACAAACGATTGATCCAATAATCGTTTACTGAGAGAAATATTGAAACATTTTTAATCTGATATATTTTGTAGAGTTTTACTGCTGTAATCGATGGATGCTGATGGTTGCACAACGAACCATAGTTCGCAATCGCACTTGGTCCGAATTTCATTTGAATACAGGATCGATATTTGTCTATCGATCTCACTAAATTCTTGGTGGGCGCCGAACTCGCTGGTGGTGGACTTGCTCTCGCGAAAGCGTTTTCCTCACAGGATTACCCTGAGCGCGCTGGTTGGAAATGGATGAACAATTCAACAAGGAATGTCTCGACGAACACAACCGGTGAGTGATAAACCGCACAGTACGTGTTCGCTCCTATTTCAATGGGTTCCGCCAATTACTAGATTGGTTTGTATTGTAAGGGATGTGACATTGAGGTTGTCATAAATTTTATTATGTTGATAACCCACAACTCGAGGACTGTGAATCCAAAGTTGATCACGTCTATTACTGTTTTCTGTCCAGCAGTTTGTTTTGTCAATTCACATCCGAGAAATAAATTTAAATCGTTAACCTCACCAGATTATCCCATGCTAGCTTACACTGTATCTCATGGGGAGCGCCGACATGGAGATCAGGTCGATTGTCAACTGGCTTCCCAACTGATCGCTACTCAAATCTGCCAGTCTGGAGAAAGATTCATAAATGATAAATTGCGTTCTGCCAGACGGTGTACAGTAGCTCAGCTAAGGCATGGGACTAAAGTGGTGATTTTCGGGGCTTTTAGCCCTACCGCAGGCTAATGAGCTAACTGGAACGAAGCAGTATAAGTGATATCATCATAACCACTGAAAAGGGCGGTAGGCTGTCGCAGTTATTTCCTAACTTTTCAAATATTGGCAAGTTTAAACTCATCATTCGGAACTCATATCGATTGATTTTGTGGTTTATCGTGTGTGAAAAATAAACGGTGCAATGGAGGTGGATTGAGCATAATCCTTTTGTTTGTGCGCATAGTTCGTTGAAAAAACACAGGATGCCATTTTGATATGGTCGTTCACGACTTTATAAAGTAGGTTCAGGGTTTTAATTTTTATCACCAAGTTTTGCCGTTATCACTTCCCTGAATAATTGCTGCAATTTCCATACGCATTTTGAAAAATTGCAATCACGGGGCGGGTGTATTGAATGTTTTATGAATCAAGCAAACCGTGCGTTTCGAAGATATCCAATTCTTGGTCCTGTCATTGAGATTAGATCCCGGGAGTATAAAAATCTCGAGTTAATTGTAACTAAGTGACGATATTCAACGAGAATCGTAGTCGCAATAATTTTTTTCAAAACCTGTAGATTTTTGCTAGGGCATGAAAGTCACCTATTTTAAGATCTTTGGTTCTTTGCTTCAAATCGGCGAGCACAAGAATAAGTATGCTTTCGTATCAAAGAAACCTGGTGAAAAATTTATTTTGATACTGATGATGAGTCCAGGTTAGGTTATCGGAAATGTTGAAACATATATTTGAGAAGTTTTCCTCATTAAATCGAGTAGATTTAAGTTCAGATAGCTTAAAATTGCTAAATAAAGCGTCACATTGGTTGTTGAATGAACTATTTTGAACTTCTTTTTTTCTTCAAAGAATTTGGTTTAATGATTTTTGATATTTTAACAAATTTTTCAAAAGACTGGCTAATAAATTCATAATACACTATTCATTTACTCTTCACCACTTGTTCACCAAGAGTCCGCAGTCTTCATGGATGCCCACCACTTGAACTGGATCCTGAACTCGCCACGCAGGCTCAAGCACATAGCGACAAAATGGCTGCAAAAGGTGCAATGCATCATTGTCCCGGACGTGGCCACGGTGAAAACTTGTGCATGAGGGAGGGAAATCAACCTGGGGAAATCAACGGTAGGTTCGCAACAGCCCGATTCGCAATTGCGACTGTGAAATTATCATTAAATAAAGTATGGAATGCTCGTAATGATAAATTGGGAGTTTTAGTGGTTGGGAGTAACTAACTATAGTATACCGCTTCATACGTCCAATAAAAATGTATAATCGCTATGAATGCAAATCGTGATTTTTTAACGAATGTTTCACATTCACAGTTTAATTTTCATTAAGATTCCCGAAATCATGCCGGCACATAAGAGGATGTGACATTGGATCCCGTATACCATGAAATAGCAATACTTTATTACAAAAGGAAGAAATATATAGAGTTGTTATAGCACTGCAGAAATGGACTGATTAATCCTGAAAGCAAAATAACTTTATTTTGAATCAACAATTTTCTAGTAATATAAGGGTTTACGATATACACATTTAAAAAATACTTTCTTTCGTCACTATTTTTACCTGATGCTTTAAAAATAGGTTCAGCGTTAGCTTGTTTACTACATACAGTTATCATTTATTCGTCAAAAATGATGTAAATGACTTAGCCATTTTTACTACAGACACTAAATCCGTTGACAAAATATGTAATGACATTTTAAAAGTAGAGTGATGAGTTCTAAATTTCTAATGTAAGACTGTTTTGGCATGAAAGGTGCGTGCATTTTCGAAATATACACAGGGGTTTTTAAATGTACCTTCATTTAATTTCTGTTTCAATGCTACTTGTACCTAATCCGGGAGTCAAGCGAAAGCTGGCGAATGAACTATATTAAAAAGCTCTAAACTACTTGCAAAACTAATCTCAACCATTACACATTTTTGGTACAAACTGTATCCATATTTTACGTGCACGAAAGATTTTTAAGCTTACATTTATGGTTATTTCTAAAGAACAGTATTTTCTTTGTGTTTACGTCTCTATTTTAAAAGTTGACCGGTGCACCTTTATTTTAAATTGCTGCCATCGTTTAATGTAAAATAAGATCGCACCTTAGTTTTTAGCTTATTGAACTTAATGACGATATAAGCGATAAATATTTTTATTTTCAATAACATTTTATCCATCTCTTTGGTCATCTCATGCCAATCCGCATGCTCTTTTTGCTATAAAGGGAAGCATGCAACTCTGCGATGGTATAGCGAGATCACAAAATATAATTTTGGACAAGAAGAACAAAATCTCTCAGGTCAGTTGGCAAAATGTTAGACACTATAAATGATATTCAATTTGCGTTAAAATCATCAGCTGGGTTTATGCTTGAAACTAAATTCTTCCATTTCAATATCCGTTGTTATGTTGTGCCTAATGAAAACCCATTGTGTAACCATTTGCTGAGCTGAATAGGTGACCGAGCGCACATAACTATTTAAGGGATTAGATCAGACCGATCGAGGTGAAATCACGCTTTTGGTTCTAAGTTCTGCTTTGCTGTCAGCCTACATCTGGAGTACATAACCCCAGGTTTTTATAAAGTAACGATTACGTTACAAGTCTAACCCCGGGGCAGTCCGTCAACAGTTACCCACACAAGGCACAAATGACAAATAAAATTTCCATATACATATGAATCACGTAAATGTAAGGGATTTCCTCAGCCTGTCCGTTTCGGTGTCACTCTCATTTGTTTGATTAGATGATTTTGTGTCAACACCTTCCCCTCAGACCCTCACTACGTCGAACGAGAATGTTCTCATTGGAAGAAATTATGCATTTGAGAATTTCAAAAATATTCTATGGAGCATGCAAATTTGACTTTGAAAAAATGATTTTTTACTTCGAACTACTCAACTGGTTCGGATATTAACACGGTTTTGAATATTCTATTACTTAACTGACTTATATTCTGTTATTCCTGAGCATCCGCGCCAGATGTCTCAGCAACTACTCCCCATAAAAATAACAATAATTTATCCGTTTCTCACAAAAATTAAACTGCAATACATTTTCTGCTACTAAAATTTTAGTTAAGACTGGGATGAAAAAGCTACCATCAGCGATCGGTAGCTTTAAACAAAGTGTTGCGTCCTGCAAACAAATTTGGCTTCAGAAACCAGATTATAGCTTATGTTTGATAATTACGTTTTAAAATTTCTTGGCAATGCAAAATATAAGAGTAAATTACAGTGAAAACTGTTAACTCTTAATCAGTATCAATCGTTTCTGAGCACTAACGGTGGATTCTTTTGATAATGAGTTTTCGGGCTAGCATGATTCTGAGATCCCTGAAGTTAATTACGGTCTATAAATTTGTTTGAGGTTGTGAACGAAAAATTAAGGAAATTAAATAGCTAAATGCAGAGTCATTTACTTTTGTCGCAACAGAAATTCATCGAAACTGTTAAAGATTTATGTGGATTGAAAACACTTTTAACAGACTTCTTTATTACATTTCGTTATTATCAACTTCATACTACATCGTGTGTAAACGAAATTTGTCTTCTCAAGCTGTTGTGTACACAACAGTCTCTCGCAAATTCTCTAGTAATGAGAAAGTTGAATCAATTCCAAGAACTTTATGATGAAACGTTGAAACGTTATTGGTCAGTAATCAAACAAACATCGAACTCATCGAACTTTCCTGTCTGAGATTGGTCTGTCGAGTCCGCACAATTATACCGGTCTTCTAGCCTGATATAATTAGTTGGAAAATGATATATTGATCACGCCGATCAGTAACTCCTCAAAGTGTAACCGATAGATCGTATTCCCGAAAATGCGAAATCTTGGGATATAACACTAACCAATATTGACCACAAAATTATGAATGCATTTTATAAAAAAACCGAATACGAATTCGATCTGAATTGTATAACTGCAGCAACTATATACAGCATAACTTTTACTATACCAGTATAAATTAACTAAAATTAGCGGTAATTATGCCTGGCTTTCAAGCACCTCAAACCTGATTTCTCAGAAATTATTTCACCATATTAGTATGAATCCAAATGAGAGATTTCCCTATGACCCAAATTCAGGTAACTTTTCGCAAATCGTGTGGAAGAACACTAAGCGCGCAGGGTTCGGCAGAACAATCACCGAGGGTGGACGCAAAATATTTATCGCCGCTTACTACAGTCCTTGTGGAAATATCACTGGCCAGTTTGTAGAAAATGTTCCGCCACCAATCAGCGGCCAACTTTATATACCCTCGGATGCCGAGAAAGGATGGCAGTGAAGAGACAAGTTGATTTTTCTTTCATTCTCATTTATTTTTTTGTTTATTTATTATTTATTTCCAATTTTTACTTTCATTAAATAAATTTAATTTCTGTGGAAATGATTTGAACTTGGGTTAACAATTAGGCTTTGGTGATAGATTTTGTTCTGTATTCCACGAGTGTATTGTCAATGGAAACAAGATAAGTAACAGCTTCATGGAGGATTTCAATAATTCAGAAAAAATTCTATTTTGTTTCTGCTGCAAGTTTTCACTTTGCAGTAGTGCATTCTTCGGGGCTAAGAAGTCCGATTTACTGGTTATCGTGGAATGAATATTAATGAATATACGTTACTCACAATTAGTCCCATATGTAAATTGAATTATTTAAGATACATTTGGAGTGGACAGCCGGAGCAACAGTCATACCAATTATAAAGCTTCGTGCTATTGGAAACGGAGACAAGCATGGACCCTATGTGATCATTAGTATTTCTTTTCCTAAAAAATGTTGAGAAATAACATTGTGTAAATAAGGATTGTGTTTGTATTCACAATATATGCAAATTCAATGGCCGGAAATTATGGAAATTTGAATATTTTATTTGTGAAATAATTTTCCGGAGATCATCAAGGGAACATCGTGAAAAGTCACGGCGAAGTACATGGTCACAAAGCACTCTTTGCATGGGTTCGTGGTCACTCCCGAACTATAGAGGCCATGAGTGACGTCCTACAATGTTCAGAACTCGGTCCAATACTGTTTGTAAAATTTATAAGTTGTTGTTTTTTGGCCTCATTCGGTCAATAGCGACCACGAATGCACAGCACAAGCGTATGATGGTTTCATGCTCCGGAGCTTTTAAAATGACTAAACTGTGCGATTAGGGAGTGACAATCAATCCCACAGCACTCACATCGATGAACAATACTAGGCGTGATATGCGTTCATCAGCCAAGAGCTGTATCTGCTCTTCCACAGCTTGGACATGACGCTTTACACAGTGTCTCCAAAGTGAGCGGTCAAAAACAATTTCTATGATGTAAAATGATTCTTTTCGCCGTTGATTTAATAATTTTGATGAAGGTCTACTCTGTTGAGTATGGTCTAGTTTTATAACCAGACCTTAATACGCTGCAACAGTGATCGATACAAAATAAGCTGTCTTTTAATTTCCGCAAGTGCGAACTGTTACGGGTTGGAAAACCCTTTCAGTTCTCATGCTTGACAGCAACACGCCCGAGTGGAGTATATCGAAGAGAGATCTCGGTATGTGGGTCTGTGAAATTTCGAAAAACATTCTGCAGTGTGAGGCCGTCTATAATCATATATGCAGCGTACTCAGCTTAGACAAATTTTCGGACGTTTCCCACGGCAATATTTGTCAAAGGTACTCAATACATACATACATCTAGTTGTAGAGTATACATAACAAGCTTGGACAAAATTTATAGAAAAAGACCTATCGCTACTCGAAAGTATTTATCATAAGGCAACTAAAATAGCTACTCGATTGCATTATCTACCATTTGAGAAGCTACTGACCAGCCTCGGATGGTGCCCTCTCGAACGTAGGCGTATCGGAGCAGACCTAATCCTGACATAACGAATAATCCATAATCCACTCAAACACCTTTTAAAATTGGTTACAGTGTCCCGACCCACAGCCACAATCTGACTCGTCGACTATACTAATACCTACTAAACTGTCACAGGTGGAACATTTTACCGCCAAAAATTGTGTATTTACTGAATGGAGTGATCTTCAAATAAACGTTACGATCTTTTACGTTGAGCAACACTGTTGGCCCCGGTTTACTCATAACGCTTAGTGCTTCCGCTTTACACACGCGCTCGGAAAAACATCTTTACCTAAACATGCATTTTAGGTTGACATTTCTCCATCACATATCAAACTTGGAACTACTTCAATTTCTCCTTCGAACCATATGGGTGTAAACATGAAAGCACGATGTTTTTTATGTTTTATACGTATATCTAGTGGTATTGTACATTTGTTCTTCAACATACGTCTCCAATCTTAAATCAGCGCATGAGATACTTCATGGACATAAATTTATTATCGGGCATGAATAGCGAAGTTGTTAGTTTCATTCGGTCGATATCGACCGGGGATGTAGATCACAAATGCATGATGGTTGCATGCTCCGTAAGTTAGTCGACCTTTGGGCAGACAGCAAAAGAGATGAAATCTCTCGGCATTGACCCTACTAGTTTGCAACGACTTACTCTTGACTGTCCAAGCTGGTTGAGAGCTCTTGTCTGCTGAAAGCAGATCACGCCGCCGTCGTGCAACTGACGCCGATCGACAGATTAATATTCATCGCCGTGAGCGCAGCGGGAGAAATTGTCACCAACGAATAGCGAAGTAATCGAGGTACATTTAGTGAAAGAAAGAATAGAAACCTTAATCAAGATACTGTTCAGTATTCCATTACTGAATTTGTGCATGTGTATTCACATCTCACTCAAAACTTTAATCAATATCATTCATAATTATATATATAGATATTATATTTTCTCAATTTTGCTATAATGTCGTCTGAACTTAACGAATCGCAAATGAACGTTATCAGCTGTAACACGCCAGCATTTGACCCTGCAAACCCGCACGTGTGGTTCATCCAAATAGAGGGTATGTTTCGTTTCAGACGGATCACGAAACAAGAGGTCATGTTTTCTTTCGTACAATCACAATTACCGTCCTACATCGCGAAAGAAGTATTAGACGTTCTTGACCCCATGCCCTCCATTTCGCCTTACGACACGCTGAAGGCTGCTGTGCTCAAGCGTACTATGGCCTCTGACGAAGCCAGGCTAAAACAACTCTGGCTGGTGTAGAACTAGGCGACAGAACCCCTTCACAGCTGTTACGCCACATGCGTTCCCTGGTGGGCAACACAAAGTTAGACGATTCCGTCCTACAGCAACTTTGGCTGAACTGCCTGCCACACAGCACCACCGCCATCCTTGCCGTGTCGGTCGATAAGTCTGCCTCGACACATTGGCCGAACTAGCAGATAAAATTCACGAACGCATTGACAGAACCAGCGTCAATCAAGTTTCAGAAGGTAGTAACCTCTCAAAACTTGAAGCCACCGTGGCCATGCTAACTAAGGAGCTTGCATCCTTACAGCTTATCATTTCCAACATGGAACGACCCAAAACGTCTAGAGCTAGACCCCGGAGTCCATCTGGAAATAGAAGCCACTCTCGCCCTCGCGATACCAACTGGTTCTGTTATTATCACCGTCGTTTCGGAAACGCCGCGCGCAATTGTCGCCCCGGGTGTAAACATCCTAACGCTGACAGCCACCGTGTTGAAAAACCACGTGCAAGTCAGTTATGACGACGACCGTTCCTGGCAAACCCACTAGTCGCCACTTATACGTCTACGACGCATCTTCTAAGCTCAATTTTCTCGTAGACACCGGTGCCGAGGTAAGCGTTATACCGCGCAGTTACGAAAAACGCGACCTCCGTCCTTCAGGCATCACTTTGCAGGCGGCTAACAATTCGAAGATCTCGACTTACGGTGAAAAATTTTTAAAACTCGATCTCGGACTTAGACGTGAATTCCCTTTCGTCTTCTTGATAGCCGATGTTCAGAAGCCTATCATCGGTATCGACTTTCTGACGAAATACGGTCTCGTAGTCGATCTCCAGCACCGACGGCTACACGACAATACCACGTCACTAAACGTGTCCGGTAAACTATGTTCAATCACCTCACCTGGTCTTCGAATTTTCGTCCCGAACAATGCCACTTACAGCGATTTCCCGACCCTAACACGCCCAGCACAATACACGGAGCAACCCACCCACGATGTTCATCATCACATCGTCACTAAAGGGCCTCGAAATGTTGCTAAAGCTCGCAGGCTACCGCCTAAAAAGCTGAAAGCAGAAAAACGCGAATTTGGCTCCACACTGAGACAGACTGGCAAAAGGGTACTTGACAATCGCACTACCGGCGAAGCTGAACCAGCACCTTACCGCTCAAGACCAAAGCAACACTTTCAGCTACGCAACGGTAATAAAGACAAAGCTAGCATCGATCGCTTCAAACCCGCTTACGTTGAACGAAAGTCATCACAAGAAGCTACCACTTCGACCCCACCCACACAGCCTATGACGACCAGTGACGTTACATCCAATCGACCCTCACCCATCCTGTCTACTCCTTCATCTCGTCAAACACGTACCGGCCGCAGAGTGAGGTTCTCCGCAAGACTGGTTGAATACATGCCGCAAACGGTGTATCGAGCGTTCATCCGTTGACTCACGCTCTAGGGGGGAGTTCTGTAGCAACCTGTAATTTCACTTTCTTCCCAATTGTATTTTCGTTTCCCTCGATGCTTGCTGTAATCAACACTTTGTACATACTTATCTCTGTATCATTTTCATCCAGTAACTTAGAAACTATCGTTTTGTTCCGATAATCGATATTGCCATATCGATCTATCGATTTCTTCTGGTCCTATTCACTCACAGACTATCGATCTTCTGTTTCGTTACATGAGTTGTCGTTACTCACCCTTTGTATAGCATTCTGTAAATAATAATTAATTAACAATATACTTTCCTCCGCGCGCGTTCGTCTTCTGCTTTGTTCGCTGGTGCTGTATTGCTGCGTGTTTGTGAATCACGACGGTTAACGGCAAAATTGACGTGTCGCCACATTTTTCAGCTTCGCTAATTACTATTGCCGATCAACGCGACACACCGGAGTTCGGAACTGGAATATTTTTGTGTGTGGATATTTGCTTTGGACATTGAATTTTCACTCTCCGTGAGTTCGTTCCTTGTCTATTTTTCACTATAACATTTTTCCTGTTATATTTTTTGCATTTATCCACTACAAATCTAACTTTCACTTACATTGTTTGTACGACACAATGGAAGAGTTTTCGGAGACTTCACAGCGACTGCGAATTTAATAACCTGAACCTACTTCTGGGACTGACAGGACAAAATACAAAGTACAAATTATTGTTCTTAAAACTAGTACAGTTGCCCTCGAATGAGGTTCAAATTGGCACATAATTGTGCTATCAAACTACTTTTATAAGGAAACAAAAACATACGGAAAATAGTTATCGTAATGTTAAAATATCAAGGTATATGCGAATAAGTGCATTTTATCATTTTTAGACTTTGAATATACAAATATTCTAGGCGGAAAATCAAAAAATGGATTTGTTATTACTACATTGTAATGGGCTGCGTAAACTCGAAACGTTCGAAACGTGATAAAAAATCGAAAATCACCAGAGCCTTGTCTAGAAATCTTAATTCGAAATCAAAACATACAAAGTCTGACGATAAACTTCAAATCTATGACAAAAGTACAAACTTGCGTAAGTAAAGATCCTTTTATAATTTCTGTATATGTTATTGAATAAGTAAGAATTACTTTTTGCTAGGTAGCAGATATTTATCAGATATATAGTTCACACTTTCAAGAAACAAATATAAATTTTTACTAATCAATTACGACGTTTAGCGAATTTATAGTCAAGTCTTCAAATAAATTGTTCAACTGGTAAATTAATGAAGAATTCGTGAAAAATGTAATAATAAACATGCATAATCAGATTGAGTGAACAAAAAATCCCTCCGCTAGTGTTACAATTGTAATTGAACCAAAATTGTTGATGTTAAAATCATTTTTGGATGCAGACGAACAATATACGCAATGTTACATGTGATTGTATACATTCAGTTCTCTGCTGATCGCAACAATTTTCTGTAGATGAAATTTGTTGTATAGTTCGGTTATAATAATGTCTTGTTCTACTTCAGCTTGTTTTAGCGTTAGTTCGATCAGCTTATCAGTAACTCCTAAACAGTTTAACTTATTTCAATTAAAAAATCTGTTTTCTTGAAAGCTGTTGAAATTGAAGTGATTATTCTACCTTTATTTGAGAGAATGAACTACAATTTTGAAACGTGATCCCTTGAAATCTCTGAAATAGTTTTTTTTTAAGAATTTTTTACCAGCTTCCTTTAAGAGTTAATACTAATAGTAGACAAATGCCCACTCATTATCAAAACACTTGGTATATGTTGTTAGTTTTTGTTTGGTGAAGTGGAAATTATTAATTGATATTATATGCAGAACTCTCAAGCTAGTTGATTTATTATTTATTTATTGTTTATAAAATCCACCCTCTTCTATGAACATTCAGTTACTGTATTGAATAATATTATTTCTAACAAGTTTCTATAGTGTAAGTTTTTTTAATTTTTCCAATTCATTGCATCTTGGCGTCATACAAATTAATTATATTGTTTTCACTGCTCCCAAAAAGGTATCAGTTTGGCATGCACTCCTTTTGCGTTTTTTTATTATTCACGCTGTTCTATTGTTTTTTGCTTTTCATATAATTATTTTTGATTAATTTAGATGCTTGCCACAACTATATATTTACAGGAAGAAAATTTGCTTTCGTTATTTTCTGGATAAAGTTCAATTTAGCATAGGATGTATTACTCAACTATTGAGAATCTTAACAATTGTTCAAGGGTTTAAAATATTCAAACATAAACTAATTTTAGCATCCTCCCGAACGCCGTATTTAGTTGCATCCATAAGTTTCTAATGAAATTTACTCGCACTACTATGAAACATGCACGACGATTTTTGAATTTGCATGGGCTGTAGTCTTGACAACGATTTTGTATACCGTTATTCTAAACGTTCTTCCAATAAAAATGATGCCATTTTGTTTAATTGTTTCTACTAACATCTAAGTGACTATCAATGATCATGTTCAAAAGTATAATAACTCAATTTGACTGATAAATTTGAGAAAATACGCTGGTATTTCTACCATTTTATTCCTGGTTCACCTGTATCTTTCACTGAAAAATATTGCCATTTTTATTTTAATATAAACACTAAATTTTGAATTTTGACGAGGAATATTTCACGGTTATATCAATCACGCATGTGCATCGCTACTATTAAAATATAATTCATAAATTCGGTCGCTCCGAAAATTAGCGTAAAAACCGATGCCTTGGAAGAGCAATGCAGACGTTGAAAACAATAATATCAATATGTTTTAATGTATGTTTCTTTCATGTAGGAAACATAGATTTTAGTTCAATCACACAAACATCGTCGATATCCCGTCTGATAAAAACGCAATGATTTAGAATTTTTAAACTATTTTCTTGAAGCAATCCGTTATACGCAGAAAATCGGATGGTGTTCAATACGATTTATTTTGTAATCCATCTTTTGTAACGTGTCAGCAATACATAAATTGATATCTTGCTTGTTGTGTTATCTTTTTACGTTCCCAAGTGGACGTTATCAGAGCTAGATCGCACAAATACACGTTCATTAAAAATTCAATTCCGCACTGTACAACATTCACTGCTACAACTATACGTTTCACACAGTCTGGTTTGTAAATAAAAATTATTTTGAACCGTTCACATTGATAGACAACATTTTCGGTATGCAGTAAGTGTATAACTAGTCTTTAGATTACAAGTCAATCTTTTCATACTGAGCAGCACCTCACTAAATTTTCTCTAGTCATATTATGTGTCCTTTTAACTTCGTCTTCCTTTCCATGTGCGTAGGTTTACGCTTCTTATTTTTAAAGCGCTCTCAAATCTGTTTCGTGAAAAGTCGTAACTTTTTGTTTTTGTCAATCTAGTCTAACCAACACCGGGCGAATCTAAATATTCTATTCCTACTGCATACGTTTATCGAGCCTAAAACCTATTTCTCACATTACACATTGACATCATTATGAAGGACATTTTGTCAGCATTTGAGCTCACAGTGACTTTCCCATTCCAACCCATGTCTGTTTTATTCTACTTTAATGATATATGTAGAATATGAAGTAAGAGTTCGTAAATGCTCTATTTGCTGACTTCAAAGCAACGCTTTATCAGAGTGTTGTTGCCTAAATCAAGTCGTTTTTTGTTCATCATCTTATTTATATGAAAAATTTTGAGCTTAGATTAGAACGTCTGAAACAATGATAATGTTGACGCGTGTGCCACAGTTAGTTCCGATTGAAATATTTTCAGTGCCGTGGATTGCAGTTACATTTAAGCGCATAACTTTATGAAGTATAAAATTCTTATGTGCTTGAAATGTACAATCATAGTTGGAAACAAATTAAATAAAGATGAAAATACATTGTGCGGCTTTATATTCGAGAAATTGTGGTAAATCCTAATCTTTCGCAGCGCCAATGAAAAATATGTTCTGAAACTATTAGAAAAATTAATAGCGGTAGCGCAGTACATTGCATTTCAACATTGAGGCAACTTATACCTGTTTTGTCTTATTCTGATCAAACTAAAAGTTCTGCAATATGTGTTATTGTAGAAATATGAATCAATGAATACAAAATTGAGAATCAGTAATTTTTAAATTCGTTGACAGGTATTTATGAATATCTCTTTGCATCTTTCTTTGTTAAATCTCATGTATTTGAAACTGAGGATACGCAGTGAGGATAAATTTCAGCTGGACAGATATGCTTTGGAAGACCTGTTGCTTCATTCCCGGATTGAAATTCTGAATCAGTTTTATAAAAGGTGGGAAACAGAAGATTTAGATACAATGGGAACTTCGCATGTGTCTTTTATTTTATTAAAAGTTGCAAACTATATTAATAATTAATCATATAATCATACTTTTATTGCAGCTAACAGATCTGAGTAAGAATCATGCAATTGCAATGCAAAAAAATTTGAGTGCAATCGGTTAGAGTTGTTTTTGGGTAACGTTTCACTTCTGACACAGAAGCTTCGTCAGACCAAGGGTGATAGTCAGGACAGGGAACATGATTAAGTAGGAGTCAACCGACCACCACTTATTTGACCTTACCGCTAAACAGCCTATAGTACGCCTACAGTGTGTCGCGTCTCGTGGGAATGACCAGGATCTGTGGTCCATTTTTCTCACAGTGTTTATCCAAAACAATCTGATACAAGTGAACACGGTCAAGGTCAGTTGACACAGCTGCCCACATACGTAAAAGTACACAACTGACGGGGCTAAGGCTATTTTTTAAGAAAAAGAAAAATCTAATTAACTAGAAGGTATAAGATGAATAAAAACTATTTACTTTCGCATCAGTGCCGAGCGCCAGATTGTGGAGATTTTTGCCCATCCACCTTATTGACCGCCAGTCGACCTGCCTTGGCAATTTCGATCGCCTCCGCATGTAGGCGTTTGCTATACGGTTTAATACCGCGTCTCAATATTGCCACATTTTCTAGATCGACGCTGTGGCCCGTATCTAAAACGTGCTCTGCAAAGGCGGAATCACGAATAAGGGATTGATATTCCCTCGCATCTCGAGGTTGTCTCCGGACATGCTTTCGGTGTTCTTCGATTCTAGTGTGAATTTCCCTGGAAGTCTGCCCTATATAAACACCCGAAAAGTCCTTACAGTTGATTCTGTAGATGCTGTTCGTAACGCTAGATAAAGGCGTCTTATCCTTGAGGTGCATCAGAACCGAACGGATAGTTTTCCCTTTTTTATAAGTTACGCGTATGGCCGCCTGGTTCAAGATTCTACGTATCGCTTCAGATGTACATTTTACATACAGTATACAAACTGTATCCCGCCAATTTTTCTCCGATTTTTCGGATGGGTATTTTATCTTCATCAATTGGCGTTTTACAAAATCTTTTGGATAACCGTGGTCTATGAGCCTTTGGCTCGCTTCACGGTGTGCCTGTTTTCGCTCCCTTTCGTCACTGCACAGGTGTTCTATCTTGTGAAAAATGGAACAAGCTATGGAGCTGAAGACCTGAGCGGAAGTGTATCGTAGTACAGCATCTGTATCGATAGGTTTCCGATAGACGGAAGTTTTAATTTTCCCGTCTACTCTAAACAACCCTAACCGATTGCACTCATATTTCTTTGCATTATGAATACACGATCGGTCCCAAACATATTCCAATCGATTGCAAATGCAGGTTTTATAACGTATCTGGCAGAAAAATCCATTAGGAAACATTATTAGGTTTGAAATTTTATGCACAGCGTTTTAGAGTAGTTAATTTTTTAACGTATATCCATATCTCAATTCAAGAGAAAGATAATAAGAATAGAAGATGCGGTGTATGCTATTAGGCAATTCTGCCAAATTTTATTAGAAAAGTTTGGATACTTTGATTATGAAAATGAAAAATCGACGCTACGAATACAGATATGAGGCATAACAATGCTTTTTATAATTCAACTATAACACCATTGAGAAGCTAATTTTAATATGTTTTAATGCCCTAGTATGGACAAAATGTGAATGGGATAAAATGCTAGTGCTCTGAATTCTAATTTCTGTCTCACGAACATAACTAATTTTAAAATTAATGAGCATACCTCATCCTCTAAAAAATCGAATTTGTCTGTGATTTATTAATAATTTCTCTAAAATATTTTTCAGATTTATCCTCAGTAGTTTTGATTCAGTGTTGGTATCGGAAAACAGTGGCAGAACTAGAAGCACGTCGCAGATGCGCCTGGAAAGTATTCAGAGAATTAGAATATACGGGCGACTTGTCTTCTGTGTTTCAGGTTCGTTCAATTTTTTCACAATAACCCTTCGAGGTTTTAATACACAAATAACCTATTATTCTGTTGATTAGAAATATCCAACATGATATTTTTTTGAATATTTGAACTGAATTGAAAATAACAGTGTTATGCATGCAGCTTTTCGAGATACAAAACGCTACAGTAATCAAATAAAACAGCATATGTATTCAAGTGCGAAATTAGAAGCTTAGAGCCGGAACTAAGTGTCATATTATCAGCAATTGAACGTGAAATGAAAAACTGTGATTTTGCTCAGATGTTGGCAAGTATAAGAAAGATCTAATGACAGTGAGACTTCAGTGTCTTTCTGCATACATTTATAACCAATCCAGTTTATTCAATATGTTCTATTGGCAACCTCAGAAAGATGCTCATCTATCACGGATTTTTAAATATAAATATGAAAGATTTAGAATCTCTATATCATAATTTGATCATACACGGAAGGATATATGTGGTCTGATTGCTGTTTCAAGAAACACTCCGTTTTCTGTCCAGTGATTGATTTATGAATCTCGTGCGACTATTGCTGCAGATGGAGCAGTGTTTTACACCGGGGGTACGTCCTTTAACTTCGCACATTCCACGAATGAACAATAATGTCAAAATCTCACAATCAGAAATACTTGTTGAAGCTGAATCCTCTATATGTTACAAAATTTAATGGAATGCATAGCTTCATTATATTCCGAAAATGTTATCCTTGGACAGTTTCGAAATCCTTTCAAACTCAACTGAAAATTAGAATTGAGCAAACACCTAGACACAACTCGTAAGCATGAGCAAGCGCATTCTAGTGACGAAGTGACGTAAAAATTATTTGCTCGTATCGAATAGTTAATTGATTTTTCAACTGTAAAATAATAAAAAATCTTATTTATTTCCAGATTGAGGAAAACGTTTCTGAAATACTCTCAGATGAAGGTTTGTTCATTTGCTTATATTTTTATTACAAGTTCGTAATTACATCACAGTTCAATTCATTTACTCAATGCATAAAGGATTCTATTTGTATTATATAGTCAGTTTTTTAGTGGTTCATATAAGTGAGTATGGGTAACATTTTTCAATTTGTTACACATTCTCTCACTTATCAAAGTGCTGAGTTAGATTCAGATCATTTAATACATGAACAAATTCGTTCATGTATATTTCTTTGCTTTTTCTCGACCGATTCACCATGTGTTACTTAAAAATCCGTTATCATGATTCTTAGAGGTAAACGATAAACAATATCACAACTTTTCCGATTTACATAAATTTTCTCAAATTGATTTCGACCGTAGATGTAAATCGAGAAAGCATAATGATTTACACTTAACACTGTTTCACTTGAATGTTTATTTCGATTTGGGAGTTACGATCTCCCTATCAGCATTCAGTGCGGTTATCACCATATTTTTTCTTATCTGTTAACGCCATATCCTGATTGGCGTAAATCTCGGGGTGGCCAAACCGTCACATGGCATAGGCAGTTAAAGACCCATACTAGTAACCTTTCCAAAGTAGGCGCAGCGCGTCTTCCAGGCTGGTGTCCCCGCGATCAGATATCGCAATGGTTAGTTACGCTTCAGAATATGTCCCGAAACCGTGTTCAATGGCGGTCTTGCACTAAGCATCTTCTTGGAGTGTTTGCATAACCTTGTATGTTGTCAAGCGGAGTGACGAGAAAAGCTTGTTATGATGCATGGCAGTGAAAGCCGCAAGAAAGCTGCCGTGCTGATGTTGCTCTACTCGTTCACGAAACTTGTTTGAATGCATGTTCCATTCGAGGTGTAGGCACCTCTCCCCAGTTTGTTTGTGCTTACTCTTCTATAGAATCCGTAGCAATTTAAGTCCCACCCTTCCCCATCTTTTAGGATTTACTTTTTCATGGTTGTATGGCAGTTAAGCATTCGGTACGTGCTACCGGTGTATTGCTGTCTTTGATGATGATGATGGTGATGACTATATTACGAAATTATGTTACGTTTACAGGTCAGCTTTCTTCTATAACATTCTATGATTAATCCTGTCTGGTATCGATCAGCAATTCGCGATTTTAGGATGCACCTAAGCAGTTAATGTAAGGGAATATCCTGCGATAACGTTTCACAATATAATGGTTCACTTAATTCGAAATTTTATAGCGATAATCATCTCCGGCTGACATCGGAATACAGAAGCATGGTGATGCTTTATTGGGATTCCAGAGAATAACAGCCCTACAAAAATGCTTAAGAAATTGAAATATATTAGGCTAAATAGATTAAGCAAGTGTAATTCGTTTCATTCACATTTCAGCTGTAGATTCGGATCTTTTTCTGTCAGCCGAAGAAAACAATTTTTTTCCTTTGAACACTGAGACATTCCCTCGCTTACTTCATTGGATTTCCATGAGCAAAGTGAGTGCTAATCACCAACATCATCCTCAGGGACAGCATTACACTGGTGGCATCTACCGGAATCTTAACTGTTATACAACCCTAAAAAATTTAGAAAGATGGCAAAAGTGAGACTTAAACTACGAGATTTTAGAAGAGTAAGCACAAACAAAATGGGATGAGGTGCCTACACCTGGAATGCAACAGGCATTCATTGAAGTTCCGTGAACGAGTAGAGCAACATTAGAAGACTCAATGCGTCATTATTAGTTATGTTTATTGCAATTACTCATTTATTTCTATTTGAATCTTGCAGCATTCCTGTGATAAATATTCCAATCTTCATCTAAATTCCGTGAATTCAAGAAAGACGACGCTTTAATTTGAATATTTTCGAAATTTAAGCTTAAATTATAGTTTTGATAAATCTAAACAAATTCTGTAGGGAGTAATCATGAAAAGTTTCGAAAGACGTATACATGTCATTCAAATAGCATAAATTTGAACGTAATCATTCAATAATAATTTTCTTTTGACAATGATATGTTGATACGAATGGAATATATGTCGTTCCTTATAAAGACGTTCCAGCAGGCCATATGATATGCTACTGTCAAAATGTTGAAGGTGCATGGCAGTCAAAGATAATATCATTTACGATATCGTTAAAAACTCGATCACATAATAAAAAGTTATCTTTTAAATTGTTCTTGAGAATGACCAAACTTAGGGCAAGATTTCGCGCGTAACAAGATCTTGATACAACGTTTTAGCTACAAAAAGTCTTTTTTAAACCGGAAGAAGCAGGAGAATAGTAAAAATATGAGGTGATATACACGAAAAAGTGAACCAAGAAATCAAATCAGGCTTAACACACATTGATCGAAGGCGAGGTGATAAGTGACAATAAAGTTTTCGGAAATGGTGATGTTTAGATACTTGACAAATTTATCTCAAATAGGGTCTGTGGACTTAACTCTAAACTGTCTAGTGTAGACTACTGTAGAAAGTATTGCATCGTTCACCACGCTGGTTAATGAAACATGTTCTACATTTTCGGAGTTTAAAGATAAGATTGTCTTTTATAACCAATTTGCAATTTCAGCTACAGCAGCAAAGATCGGGTTCAAAGAGCCGTTCTAGTGTACAGCACATCTAATAGCTACGTCTTCTGTGTATTATAAAATGAAATTTAACTGTGTGTGTGAAAGCGCAGCTATGTATCCTAAAAAGAAGAAAGCGATAGAATCGCTCTTTGATGCGCCACTCTCTCAGTGAAGTGCAAAGTAAAGCCCGGCCAGTTTATCTTAACTTATTGTGATCTATAAAACATAGTTGCATAACTAATTATTAATATTTCTGTCGGTGTAACCTTTGCTTTGAGAATGTCGGCGATTTGGGCACGATCGCACATTTCGAAGTACCAATCTATTCTAAATCTCTCGACCAATTACACAATTGATTGAGATTATTGGCGGTGCAATAAGTTAATTCAAGCTAATTCAAGGTTTTTAATGGTCTAAAAAGCAACAAGCTTAACACCAACCATAGGATGGTAAAAATTGAAATTTAAGTGCATAAACAATATAAGAACACAGATTAAACAGTATATAGGTGTTCTGGATCATGCCTTTTTCACGTTCGCGTACAACATTATTCGACACGTGATTTCGGTCAAGGTTCTCGAAACTGATTTTCAAGATTTATACGGTTTGTTTGTAAATGGCAATGTTGTATTAGGCTTACAATATAAAAACTCCATGCATCCAGATTTCCTCTAAGTCATTGTAAAATATTTCAACTCATCATATCCAAAATTTCATCTTTTACAGCTAATGCTCGATGTCGATCTTATCTTTATAAGAATAAACCGTTTTACTTCTCATGTATAGCATTGAGCTAAGCGTCATGTCTGTGGTATGTCTATATTTTACTGATTAAATTGCAATGACATTCTCGATTGTCCGAAATATTTGAAATTTCTTACCTAGGGCGTTACCGGATTTTCCAATTGATAATGAAAAAACGTAAACCCTAATATGCCATATATATGTGTAGGTGTTTACGCCAGCGCATATATACGTACGGGGTTAACCAAATTACACAGAATAAAGTTTATCGTGGTACAATTAAAATTGTTTAAGCCACAGTATTACAACACTGACGTGCGTGTGAGTTTACTTGACTTCACTGGTTGGCTTCGCCAACCCTACTAAACACCGGCTACAAAGTCATTGCTTCGTGTACTAGTCGTTTACTGATTCAAGTCACTTTGATTATTGCAACCGCGTGTAGACGGTTATAGTGTGCGATGAAAAAAGTGCAAATACTAAAATTGTATCAAATTTCGCGTTCTAAATCATCGACGTTCAAATTGAAAGCAGACATATCAAATTTATCACTTCTAGAAAGAAAGTCACACCCAGCTAAAACCGAATTTTTCAAAAATAGTAATCTGAGCTATCCTTTTATTATTAGCTTGCGTGCACATGATCAAAAGTATCTCAAGCATAACTAGATGAAAGCAAAATTTTACACGTCTCGAACCCTGAAATTGAAAAGTGCGTATGCTATATGTTTCACGGTACAACAATACACGAATATAGTTCATATTCACTTCTTTGATGCTTTAATGAGCGATATTAGTTAAAAACTCTTTGTGAATATTACCGTGTGTTATGATGAAATCTCCCGTCGCCAAATCATGGAAGCGGATGATGTAGCTGTGACAGTCGTTGCTGTGTGTCAATCGATGCGTTGTTCTTAACCCAACAGTCAGGAAAACTGAAAAAGGCCAAAATGGAACGTTGAGCAGAAGTCTAAGGTCGAATGCACTTCATGTGTGCCATTGCCTGATACGATCGTTGTCGGGAGGACATGTTGGCTAAAACACGTTGCCATGGTGGTTGTGGGGTCACTTGGGTGATTTCCGTCCACATTGAATGAGCGTCAACGATGACCAGATATATCGTGTCGTCGACCCGGCCAACGAAGCCGAGGTAGCTCGTTCCCAGGGTTGTGATGTGGCCGACCAAATGACTGGTGGTTGTAGTGGTGGCGAATTGACCGCATGTTGACAATTCGGGCAACTACGGACTAAGTTCTCGATATATGAATCGATGCCGGGCTAAACACGTGAGATCTTGCGATGGCTTTCATTTGTCGATGCCAGTGTGTCCAGAATGCCGTTGCCTGAGGTCTCGGGAACGATTTGTAAAAGGAATTACCACACGATCAGAAAATATGATGCAGTCATCAGTAATGGAAAATAACTTACCTCGCCTCGACAGGGCCAGTAATGGACCCTCCCGAATTGTGTTGGGCTAGTACGTTCGCGTGTATTGCATAGCTTTTCGTAGTACGGGATCTGATTGTGATTTTCTTCTGGTCTCGGAGGCTGTAACATGCAGTGTTTTGATGACATCCGAGAGTGTTCGGTTGTTCGATTGTGCAGTATAGCTGGTAATCGAAATGTCTTCTTTATGGACCGTCTACGACCCGATTGTTATGATCGGACAATCTGTGCAGCCGGTGGTTTTACTTCGTCTGCTTTTTCTTTCGATGGACGGTTTATACGGAGCCGTTAGCTTGTCGACTCGTAGACTGAGTGATCTGAGGCATTGTTCTGGCTGTTGTACCGATCTGACGGGAATTTTTGCTAGTGATTGCATGGCGTTTGACGATTTCTTCTGTGTTGTCGTTGTCGATGGAAATGATATCCTCCACAATGCCGGAAGTGTGAGAGGTGTTTCGACATTCGAGCGGGTTTGATGAACTTTCATGGATAAGATGGCTTGTCGGACGTATTCTTAGATGAGTCATAACGTTGTCGATGATCATCGTAAATGGCGGTGAAGCCATAGCCACTGGATTTCATTAACGTGGAATCTTGCTGTAGGTTTATCAACCGGAGATGCTCGTCTCCAATCGTTTGGAGCGTGATGGAATCATCTTGTTCAAACTGATTGAGCGGTCGATTGCGCATATCCGCGAAGTGTGGTGACTCCAGACTGTTGATAAGGACAAGGCACTTGAACAGGTCGTCGGATATTGACCAAGGCTTGAAGCGTTCGCATTCCCGATTGATGTTGCCGTAGTGTGTCTAAAAGTCTGTCCTTTCTTCCAGTACTATATAGAGGCTGCGGTACAGAATGCTAAACAGAGATGACTGATCACCGAAACATCGCTCAATGAACTGACTGACACAACACTCTACACCAACGATCAAATTTGTTGTTTGACGTCTTAGATAATTTGGGGATACATTTTAAGATACGGAACTAATCACGAAAAATTAATTTCCATTCAGGTTTGACTAAAAACCTTTCAGCTTGATATCAGCAAGTAACGAATTTCTTTTATTAAACCTCGCTCACAGACAACAATAATTAGAAATATTATTCCATAAGCTGACTTGACGATCATTTTGTTATTACAACAGAAAAAAATAGGCTCTCGCTTATTTTCAAGAATCCTTGAAAATGCTACTGCAATGCTTCAATGCCGTCCAAACATAACGCAAATTCAAGCGGATGAAGGATCTACCATTTGCATTGCAGGTGACATACACGGGAACCTAGAGGCAATATTACAATTTTTCGAATTGGTCAGT
Organism: Atriophallophorus winterbourni; assembly: GCA_013407085.1. Taxonomy (NCBI): domain Eukaryota; kingdom Metazoa; phylum Platyhelminthes; class Trematoda; order Plagiorchiida; family Microphallidae; genus Atriophallophorus; species Atriophallophorus winterbourni. The sequence goes on along the minus strand of JACCGJ010004931.1, from coordinate 77,724 downwards.
TTAAATTACGTTTGTACTTCGCATATTGCCTGCCTCGTTTGAACTTACTTTATTAGCATGCCCCATTCCCGCATTTCCCGACTTCATCCAGTATAACGGGGAAACCCAGTCGTTATATCGCACTAATTTCCTAAATTCAGCAGCGCGATAAATTGTATACTTGGTCTACAGTGTTGATTCGGTGAGTAAGTGATTTCCATTAAGTGGCGACTAATAGCTATGGAACCTCCGTTGATTTAGAGTATAAATTAACTTATATTTCGACATCATTGCGTCAACTTGGATCGATTCACTTGGTCTTCTTTCCTGGTTAAAAACGTTTTAGATTACAGCTGAATCATGCGAGTTAATCATCATCATTCTATAGTTCATAAAACATTGTGTTATATCCCATTTCGAAAGTTGCAACCAATATATTATTTACTGCTTCATCACTACTAGTATTTATGAAAATAATGTAGAAATGTAGTACAATATTTACGGGAACAATAAACATGCGACACAACAACCCATAATATGTGCAAAGTGCTCATTTTTTTCCATTGTTCTGGTAGCGAAACACATGGCTCATGGGAATAAAATGTTCACAAAAAGTCGCAAAATTCGCATTCATATTCCTTCCTTTAGGACAATAGTATACGTTGACGTGTAAGCGCATAGGGGAGAAACCTAAAGTGTCTTCAGTTTTGTATTTTGCATCAAATAACAAATGGTCCCATTGGTAAGTTCTTTCTATTCTATCATTCCAATCTAATAAGTTTACTATATATGCTGAGATACAGTGAACTTGCCTTCTAAATGACTGAAATGAAATTTTTATTACATTTATTAATTTAACGGGTGTAATTAATGAACATCTGCGAATTAATTTAAATTTTAATCAACACTGAACTAAGTAGCAAATTAAAAAGCAAAATAAATTTGTGCATGCATGTTGTTTATACCATACATCTAGACAATAAATTTTGCCTAATCTCTTATTTTCATGCATTTTCATCACACCCCGCAACCGGTTTCGTGCTGTTTGCACTCATCAGGCAAGGACAGTAAGATCAGGATCAGCATGCGCTTGAAACAGTGGAGGAATGGTAAACAAGAAGCGCTTGTATGCCACTGTTGGATAAGGCTGGTACGACCAACCTGCTCCGACAAATTAGTACACGCATTTACCCAATAAATGTTTCCTAATCTCGTATTTGCATGTATTAATACGACCGGTTTCGTGCTGTTTCCGCACTCATCTATTAAAGATCATGCGATAAAGATCCACATGTATTGAAACAGTGGAGAAATAATAAACAAGGTTTGAATTCACACGACTATTTTCATTTTACGTTTTCTGTGAAATATATAGAAGACGAGTAAAAATAATAAAACGCTAAATTGAATAAACATGATTAGAGGTTCCTAAATTATGCATGTGTTCAAACATCCTATACTCCACGTTCATGCTATCAAAAATCTCGAAAAATACGAAGATGTTCTACACAGAAACGTTTGATTTGAATATTCACGATTCTATCATGGGAATTTTGTCAACATATACTTTTTTCAGAACGGATTACCAGCCGCCAAATCCTACTTTATTTTCAATGGTGACTTTGTTGATCGCGGCTTGAAGTCAGTGGAAGTGCTATCAATTGTTTTGTCTGCCTTTATTGCCTTCCCCAATCATGTTGTTTTGAACCGAGGAAATCATGAAGACGTCGAGTTAAATTCACGGTGAGCCCTACACTAAGCAGTGTTGGTTTCACCAAAGCATGCTAATGAGATTTATCCATGATATCACATAAATGACCCTTTAACAAATTTTGCTTAGTTTCACTTGCTTACGTGGTGCACTATGGACTCGGTAACCAATCGATGTTACTCAACCGGTTTTATTGAACGAGGTGGCTTCAAATTTCCACGTTGTCTGAAGTGATACAAGTTCAGCCGTTGATAAGCATACGTTGCAGAATGTAAAGTTGAAAAACATTCTCAATACTGTATAATCTTGTTTTTGTTATTTTGTTTGACGTAGTTTAAAAGACTGAAAGATTGAATTGCTTTAAATTTCTGAAAGTGATGTCTTTGCTTCTTTACCGCGAAAATCGTTATTTACTTAGTGCGAAAATCAACGCATCAAACACAATCTTCACTATTTCCCATTTCGTTAAATGTAATCGGAGATGTGTCACTTCAGCGTTGACAATACCCTACAAAGCAGCTTCGTTTATTGCGCCGATTGGGCTGGTTAATTTTCCCATCAAAAGCGGTATATTTGGTCGTTGGTAATTTGTAAATGGCACTCAATTTATCTAATTCCACAATGATCTTTTAACGTTTGAAATATTTCCGAAATTCACCATGACTACTTGGACCACTTATAAATGACCACACCCATATGAAGATTGTGTGCATGACTGTATCGATAGATAAACATGAATCGCCAGTTAAATTGATGGGTACATGATCAATTTGAATAAGAATTTAGTCGCATCCGTTGGTTGAAATTCTGCTTGCTATTTGAGATTCGTATTTCAGCCAGACACATCATCAGTACATTGAAATTAGACAAAGTTAGACTTGAATGCCACTGTTAGATAGGGTTTGTACAACGAACCACGGTGTTTAAACTCAGAATCACAAGGTGATTCTTGGTCAAGCGCTTGAGGCACTGATAGATGAGCAATGTAAAGTGAACAACACTTTAAATCGATACATCGAGATTAGGTTTGAACCAGCTTTGCTAATTCTTTCACTGTTGTTTTGCAGTCATACAAGGTAGCTTCATGCAACATATGATGAAGCCATTATACAAAATATAGAGTATTGCGTAAACGAACGCATAGTAACATTATGTCTGAATGAAAATTTGTCGGATAAATTATTATAATAGGTGGCATCGATCTTAACCGATCCAATCGACATTGTAGTAATTGCAAGGCGTACCACAAATATATTTACCGTGTATTGTCGAATTTATTTGTAAGTGGTTCTAGAAAAAAATTATTAACAAGTTTATCTAAATTGTTCTTCATACACACAAATACATTGCAATAGTTTATTAAATTTTCGTTACACACTACTCATCATCATGATTGCATGGCATTGAAACACGCGCTACATGTTACCGGTTTCATGCGAGACGTTAAATATGCTCTTTAAACAATGTTCAGCTTTCGTACTCTTTCAGTAATGCAGCCCTGTCTCTTTGTCGCTTTGTAGACTATGCCTTTGAGTAATAGCGACAGTCCTTTCTGACACCAAAGGTGACCTAAGTTTCGGAACGCTAGGTTCGAATTGCTACGTTAGAAATGCGTGTCGAACCCTCATAATTTAAGTAAGCAGTATTATTGATAGAACTATCGAGTTTAAACTTACGTGATCAGTAATTGTGAATGGCGTCGTTAAAGTTGTTTGTTTTGTTTTTCACCAATAAATAAGCTACAAACATAACGTAGGCGGTGAAAGTAACGTCTATTCAATGCCCCTAAATACTGATAGTGATGTGGGTCAATATCGCATAATGGAAACACGCGCACCTACGACGGGATAAGGGACTGTTGAATATATACGCGTAACCCAATACAATGCTGCTTAATTGAGGGAGTAATACTTTGTTTGATTCTAATTCCATGTCATACCCAGGTCTAAAAATGCCACTGAAAATAGTCTAAGGAATAACGGGGAGTGTTTTGCATCATTTCCTTCTCTTTGGCTCAATTCTGGCATGATATAGGATGCATCATTAACGACATTTTCGATAATGTCATTTTTCGACTGGGTCGCAACACACATTTTTTCTCGGACTCCGTGTTATTGAATCAATCCATATTGTCCGAACGACCCAGCAATCTGTATGTTGCGCGCTTTTTGTTATTTGAAATTATTTGCTATTTTGAATTAAATTTTGATCGAGATATATAAATTGAATCTTCCTTTATTTTCCTCTACTCAAAGTCAATATAAAGTACATTATACCAAAAAGGATTACAACTGCCAACATTAATGTTAATGATTTTGTTGTTGTTTTTCAAATTTTCATGTTTCGAATCACTTTTATCAGATTATATGAGTAGATCCCAAAAAATTATTTCCCTTTGCAACAATCAACTAGAAACACAATTAGCGAAATTTCACGCCTGAATCATAGAAAGAATTTAAGCGCAATCATAATTGGTAATACAAGAATTCAAACTCTTCTATTCGTATATTTTGTCGACCCTGATGTGAAACGTCGAAAAGGATATTCCGTCGTTCTTATTATGTTTTTCGTTCACAGTTACGGATTTCAAAGCGAAATTTCCATGAAATATCCGGTAAGCGAAAATACGATTCTCGTGTTCTGGAACAGTCGGGCAATGTTAACCAATTCCATCCCATCCTCTGAATAGCTGCGATTGCTATCACAATTTCTACAAATACTTGCCGAACGCTTGCAGGGAAACATTTATGTGATCCTAACTTGCTCTGCGTGATAAGTGATTTTATTTCGTTGATAATCATAAAATCACAGTTTAAACGGCACCTTTATTTAAGCGGCAAGTTTTAGCTCATCTTAGGTGAATGTGGCCAAACCTAATATTCATACATTGCTCAGATTGTTCTACATTTTAGATCAGTAACTTGGAAACATACGCAATTCCATGTCATTCATTCATTGATGATCGTCAGCGTCGATCGGATTTTACCGTACGATTGTGGCGTATCATTTAAATCAGTCGATCTATCAGAGATCTCATGATTCATGGTAATTTGGACATGCCCGATCAGCACTTTGCCCGATCATCCCGATCAGCAACACTCCAAATGTGGATTTCGATATGAATAATTCAAAAACTTAAGAAAAGTAGGACGCAATTAGTCCGTATTATTTTAATAAATCTGTTAATATTTTAATATATCTGCTACTTGTAAGTAACATGGAAATACAACCCATCTTAATGCATTTCACTCAGTTTCAATTTTCTCAGAATGAAGAGAAACGCCTGATAGACCTCTGTTCAAACGTGTTTCGAAACCTGCCACTAGCAACGGTTGTGAATCAAACCATTTTTGTGTGCCATGGTGGAATATTTCCCTCCTCGAATTTGAAGCATTTGCAGATGCTGAGAAGAGATCAAGTGGGTATCATATAATGCACATTTCACATTGACTTGCACTGTAGATGAGCACTTGCTCATTGTGCATTGTGATTTTTGAACATGCTTGATGCGAATCTCTACTATTATTCGTGCATTTCTTAACGGATGTGGTTAGATACGTTTGCTGGATCGGGCTAAACTTTTCGTGCTCACTTTCCCCGTGAAAATATCAAATTGCTGTTGTTGCGCTCCTTCTCTTGATGTTGACTTTGAACATTTATCGTGCGGTATGATTCTTTACATCTCTATATGTGAATTTGGTATGATTTTAGATGCTAGCCATCCTAGAGTGGAGTCATTCTTCGTTCAATTCATTGGCAGAACTAATTGTATTGTATCTCAGTTAGACCACAAGAGTAAAGACATAATTTCTTTTCTCAACACAGTTCTCGTCCGTGTTCAATCCTCCTTTGGGCGGCTCAAATGCCGTCGATGTTTACGATTGGCAGCAGGTGAGTTGACTCGCTGGTGAAATCTGTGACACAATCAATCACCCTATTGTGTAAACGATGAGTGTTTTACAGCTGTCTACAGTGTTTCTCGTTGTTTTTGTGTAAGTGGGATGAATGTGAGCACAACAATATATTCGTCAATTTTCGGTACCTGGAAAATAACTTTGTTATTCTGTGTTAACAAATTGTGGTTCTTTTAAGAACACTCAAGGTATAACTTATTAGTACCTGATTACTGTTTCAAGGCTTAATGAACCTAATCTCACCGTGTCAACTAGATTACGCACTGTCTTTTTGAAAGTTGATTTGCGTAGACATAGTGAATAAGCAATGCAAAAAATGTGGAGACAATTAGATTGTTGATCATGCATATTGCTTATGGCTATCTAACAATGTATATTTGCTTTCTCTGGTTTGTGTCTAAGGTAAATGAATCTTGCTAATTTTATTTGCACACGTTGATGAGGCAAGGCTGTTCGGTATCGCTTATTCTGTTCAAATATGTGGTCCACTGAATTATGAACAAAGCATTAAGAGAATTCTAAGAGGTTCAATTTCCAACGGATCTTTTATCTAGACTACACTGATGACGTAGTCGTTTTGGCCAAAATGCCGAATTGCTGCAAACGCTTTCAGACCGCATTAGTAGCTTCACGACAAAAGTCGGCCTCGTGATAAGCACAGGCATTTACTGTTACACCAGGCATACATCAATGAAACGTCCATGGCTGTCAGATTGAATACATTCTTCAAATACATTTGTGTTTCACTATATTACCCATTCATTGGTCAAGCGAAACATCGAGTGAATTTAAGAGTTAATCGTGCGCTTGTTGAGTTTGCACAGTAGATAGCCACCCTTTTGCGCAGACGTTGAATCAGTCTCAACAATTAACATAAGGGTTTACCGAACGGCGATCCGCCCTGTACTACTTTATGTATGTGAAACTTGGCCGCTAAGGTCACAGAATGTACGATCTCTGTGATTGCTCGATAATTTGTGCCTTAGAATAATCTTGGGCGTATGCCTCTCGTATAATGTTTACTGAAACCTTTGATAATATTTTAGGTTATTCGCTTTTTATTAATCATGAAATCTTGAATCACAGTAGAAGGTAAAATATTGGTCGAAATGTTGATTTTTCATTTATAACGATGATACCAGAGTGCTTTGCTTATTGATGATTCAATTCATTGGCAAATCATCACGAAATTCCAATATGCCTTTTAATTTGATTTAGCGAATCTCTAGAGCGTGTATTTTGATATATTCGAACCGTACCGTAAACGTAGGCGCAAACAAAATACCTGAGAATTACTTTATTTTATATCGATGCTTCAGATACTTAATCTGTTATGGAACGACCCACGTGAAAAGCCCGGTTGTCAACCCAACACGTACCGAGGTGCTGGCTCTCATTTCGGCCCTGACGTGACAAGCAAGTTCTTACAGGAGACTGGCTATCGTCTCTTGGTACGATCACACGAATGTGTCCCAGAGGGATGGGCGACCACACACAACGGTCTCGTATTGACGATATTTTCCTCATTCGATTACTTCGGTCATAACACAAATACTGGTGCGTTTCTCCGTTTAAATATCACCACGAGGGCAAAGCTGGACCAGATCTGCTCGTTGCCCAATACCGTGGCCAACTTGTTGCCGATTGACGAGCATCCGAAGCAGATCCGCGAAGGAGTTCCAGCTGCGTTAGCGGGGGTCGGACGGAAGCAGCGTTGCATCGTGATACATATTGTTGCTTTGAAGAGAACCGATCTCGATGAACGGTTAGCCAATATGCAGCGGTACGTCATCTGACTATCGTTTGCCAGCCAGCTAGTGATGAGGTTGGGTTATGTTCAACTATACCCTCTTTGTGAACTACAAACTCGTCTAGTCAGTTAGCAAAATTATATTCGGCCATATGCTGTTTTGTATGGAAACAATCGAGTTGGTAAACCCCAAATTGATTAAAAGAGATCAATACAATGTGTTCGGGTTTATTAGTGTAGTCAATTCCTTGATATGGGAGGCACAAGCTAACGAGTCGTGAATGCATGGAAACCGAAAGGCTGGCGCATGACAAACTGCAGGTCAACATTAGCATGATCACCTAAGGAGACAAATGCATAAATCGTTCAAAGTGCAATGCGAACAATAAGGTCATAGTTTTTTTCCAGGTGAATCCACGTTATCAAGCAATTTATGGAAATTGGATTTCTTGCTCTGTATACAGGTTGCTAAACTATTTGATACAAAATCCGAGCTCAACTTCGCTGGCTTTTGGCAGATGACTGTCGGCGAATATCAGGATCACATGACTGTTTAAGGGAAGAAAGTCCGAAAGTCGGTAATGATGTAAATGTCTCTGAGGCTTTCAATGTCAATTTTTGATTACTCTTTCGCTTAGCAGTCATTTACCTTACCGTTTCATCTTCCCTGTTCCTGGCGAGTTCATTCATCTAAATATTGATGAAACATTAAAAAGGCTCCATCAGCAAAAACATGTTTGGCGTATTCAAACTACGAGTATAATTTCTTTTCATACCATTTGAATCATTTCAGGCAGAATATACCACCTATGGTAAACGAAATGACTAATGCAAATTTATTTTGTGATATTTGCCAATCCCATTGACTGTGAAGTATTTTGTTAGACAAACGTGATCAGGTGAAACCTTTCTGCAGTTGCTGACAATTGAGTGTACGATTCTTTGGTGATTTTCTCGTAGACGTTTACCAAATATAGTGTGTTAGAGTCATCGAACTCAATAGTGTTTATTATCAGCCAATAAGTTCATTCCGTTGCAGAATCAAGAACGAAACAAATGTTGCTTTCTTGAAATTGTGGAATGTACTACATCAATATAAAACGGAGATTCTCGTTGAATGTTCGAAAGAAGATACCGATGGAACAGGTACAGTCAAACTTAATTTTTCAGGATTCTTACATCCGATATACTGACGCATTGTTTTTCGTTACTGGTCTGTTGCATTGTTTAAATATGTGCCAACTTTTGTCTTAAATTCAATATTCAGAATTATATGTTCATCGAAGGCGAATAGCTTTACAGATTAACGTAGGTTCCGGTGTACGGAAATAAGAAAAGTATTCCATTTGTGATGTTATATGGCCGTGGGGTCGAAAGTATGACTGTTCATACGCTATTAACGTTTTTTAAAGGCGTAGCTCAGCCGTGCAACAATCTTAATGCCTCTGTTAATCATCAGGGAATCATTTTAAGTTAGACTGGGAAAAATTATAGGGGATGCCTAGAGTGAGAGGAGGAAAATGCAGGAAAAATTGTCCTGCTACATCAGGTTGGACGAAAGGGCTTAGAAAGAACCTTCAAACCTTTAAGAACTGTGCAGTCACGTGATCAGTCCAGTTGAGAATTGTGATAACGTAGCGCAAAGATACTTGCTTATTTCAATATCGACGTTCACTGTGATTGTATATTATACACCAGTTATCTGCGAAAGCTTGCTGGCGTTTGGCAATTGCATCGTGTTGCTGGCGCAGATGACTGTCGGCGAATGTCAATACCACATAGCTGGGTACTGCATAAAATTTCCAAGATTGCCAATGCGTGATAGTTCGGAAATACAACGCCTTGCCCATAGAACCTGAAAAAGGCTGGATTTGGCAGTAATGATGTGGGTCGAGGACTTGTCGCAGGTAGAATGAAGAAGCTAGCCACTATATATGTCACAATAAAAATTATCATTTGATTCATTCGCATATTGTGTCATTCTATCATTGTCTTGCGCGTTTGATGATTTTCATGTAATAAACACACGTACACAATTGTTTTCAATGTAGTCATACGAATAATTTTATAATATATTAGCTTACTTGACCCATGCATTTGTTGATGTTTTTATCTGCTGTTTGTCTTACAACAGTTTGCTTTGTACTGTCTACAGAGCTGCGTATGTCGATGCTGCAAGTAGTGGTACGATACATTGAGAAATTGCACTATATATAACACGAACATTTATATATATATATATATATATATATCCTTTAAACGCCACAAAAGAAGATGGTTAGATCAGTGCTGTTTAATATTTATGAAAGATAAAACAAAAGCGTTTTAGTGTCAACCTAAGAGAACATATTTAGAAGAAGAAGAAGAAATTAACTTTATTCGTATAAATAATTTTTCAGCATCTACAATAATTTCACCACAAAATTTAAAGATTGCTCTCATTATTATCATAAATACTTATCCAAACCCTCCTCCTTTAATTGAAAACAAGTTTCAAATTACACCGAACAGGCTTACTACCGTCAGATCGATGGTGCAGCATATTAACAAAAATCACCAATCTCAGACTGCCATGGCGATATCTCCGGCCATTTTTAGTTCAAAGTTCGACAGCTGACCGATCGCTATTGCTTTACAATTCGATGTATCGTCAACCTTGTGTAACACACCCTATGCTCAAAGTGAGTTGCGTTTATATTTTGACCCAATCAATGTTTTTAAGAATAACATAAAGGCAATGTATGCCACTGTTGGATAAGGCTGGTACGACCAACCAGTTCAAAGCATGTGTCCAAACACATGTTAAATGAGGTTTAACCCATAACCATGAAACAAAATATTCATTTGCATGCTTTTCTGTCATTCACACCCCACGACCGGAAAAGCATGCAAATGAATATTTTGTGTCATGGTTATGGGTTTAACCCCGTTTAACATGTCTTTGGACACATTCTTTCAACAGGTTGGTCGCACCAGCCTTATCCAACAGTGGCATACAAGCGCTCCTTGTTTACCATTCTTCCATTGTTTCAAGCGCATGCAGATCCTGATCTTACTGTCCCTACCTGATGAGTGCAAACAGCACGAAACCGGTCGTGGGGTGTGAATCACGGAAAAGCATGCAAATGAATATTTTATAAAGGCAATGTATTCAGCATCGTTAGTTTTAATCATAAAAGCTCTAGAATTTGAATTATCGCTTAATAGATGTATATCCGTTTGCGAATAAAAAATAATGACATAAAATAAGAAATGTACACTCAAAATCATGTGCAGGTGTGGCGAGTATGTCTACGAATGTTCTATTCCTGGAGTATGGATAACTACGGTTTCAGAATTTCACTTCTTAAAAATATTGAAATTTCAGTTGCACACTATTATTACTGGTTGATCGTAGCCATATGGTACTCTTTAGCAGATGTTTGTTTGATACACAATAAAAAGTCTGTCATTCGTGCAGTTTCGTTTGGACAAAAGTTTGGAAGACCATGTCTAAGTCTGATTTAGGTAGCATGTTGTTTTACTTTCGTCAATTATTGGTGAGGGTCAGTGGCTCCATTTTCATCTTGTTTTCGGGGTCACGCCTACAGCAAATTCAATTTGTACAAAATGGTGAAAAAGGGTTTCTTTTGTCACCATTTCTGTTTAATTAACTTGTTTAATAGTTCATGTAATACAGAGGCTTACGTGTTCCGACGCATCATTCGATAACCGATTCCTATGCCATCCTTGCGCTTGGTGCGCAGGTCGAATTAAATCCAGCGTATTTCCGATCGTAAGGTTGTTGCAAAGTCGTTCTTTGGAATGATGCCACGAAAATAAAATCCTTTGCGTCCCTATTGTCGCCATTTACCCGAGAGTTTTGTTCAAGGTTTCTTCGATCGACTACCTTACAGTTTTCCAACACCTCGGTTAGTGTATGTTGGAGGATTGTTAAGTGAATGACAAAGTGGAATAAGTGTCATTTTATGGCTAGGTTCGGAGCCGTACTTTGGCGATCTAATGGCTACTTCCACTGTCTACCTGCAGTTTACCGATTGCAAGTTCGGCAATTAGATGCTTGCTTGTCTGCCTGAATTAGTAATTCGTTGCCCGACACAGTGTGTCGATTGTGAAATTGAAACTTTGAGTGATCGTCGAAGATTACTTATCCTAGCTACACTCTCGGATAACAAAACCAGAGAATAAATAAAGTAGCCACTGCCATAGGAGTCACTTATAAAAGCGTAATATGAAGTAGGCAAATGCAATTGCCACTCGGTTGTATCAGTGTATTAAAACATTTCTGAGTAGCGGTATCATACGCGTAGCAACTCGTCTCACAAAATTTATTTGTTATTTTTATATGAACGCAATTTTTCTAAATAGGAATACCTTTTAATCTGTTATCTGACAGGACCACCCTGAGTTGGCTGAAAAACTATTTGAAAACCAAAGGCTGTTGAGAAACACTATTCATTCACTTTCACCCCAGGATCCGCGTGAGTATGCCCAAACTACTTTTTTAGCGCGCCAAAAGAATATTATCCCAGAGGTTGTTTACACTAACGTATAACTCTCTCTTTCTCCATTTACCTTTTTGAATGCTTTCTTACAGGTTCGACTATTTTGGTAGGACAGCGCTTATGTTATATCTTATTTTTAATAAATTGTTTGCTGAAGCTTGATCTACGATCTATCCATGCTAATTTATCTTATATTATAACGTTAAGTTTTGTTACTATTTGTAACATTTACACCTTGGCATGTAACGTTATATAGGCAGTGAATTTGAAAACCACTTAGTGTTTCAATCCACACGAAGATGTGTTCTACAAATTTTTTGCGGCTCGAAAGTCTGACTTTTAAACGGATGGTCAAGGTTTGAATCCCGTAACGGGAACTGGAATTCATCCTGATCTCATTCACACCCACATGTAAAATGGGTCTCAACAACAATGGGAAAAACAACCAAGACACACTAGCGCTTTGTCTAGTGAATGGAATCTCATCACCTCTACTTCTTCATGATATAACCCCGAAGGTACGCAACGGTCTTATCAGCCAATGCGTTCTGGTTGGGAATTGGGGAGACTTACATATTAATGATTCCATTTAGTGCACCCAATTCATAAGTGGCATGTTACACAGTGTGCTTCACACAACTTTTCTTGTTAACATACTCAGCGATAAAGTATATGGTCGGAGTTGTGTTATAAGCATCAACGAGTTTACCGTATCGTTTTTCCACTACATAAATTGGCGAGATTACGCTGTGGATCAAAACACCTAATTTTGACTTTACCAATAAGCAGCATGATTAATTTCAAATCTAAACAGCGAAATTTTCATATTTTGGAATTCGAAGAAGAGAACAGTTCGATCGCTAGCGTCGGCTATTACAGCACAAAGATCTCTGCTTGGAGCACATCGAATCACACATATGATCCTGGCTCGTCTGCATCTGCATCGCGCCTCCAAAATTCGGTCTTTAATGTCAATGTTAACCAGATCTATTTTGAAAAAAATACTCAGCAAAGTTTTTGTTAGCAAAGAGGAAATCAATAAAACCATGATGCAATTCGTTTTGGTCTATTAAACTATCAACCGAATAGATGCTTCCCGTTTGTACAAACTGATCTGTAGATTATAACCTATTAAATGATCATATTTTACGATCATCGTACGTCGAAATGTTGTCGAAAAATTTGTGTAATTAAACCAATCTTATTTGCTAATATTACTTATAAACTATTGTAGCCATTTTTAATCTTATTTATCATATGACCCTTCAAAGAGTATTTTTAACCGCCTTGCATGTTGGTCCCTTTTCCAACCAACAATCTCCTGCTTACTTCAGACCTTAGACCGTGATTGGAGATAGGGTCTCAACAAGTTTATCTCGAATTTAAACCGAGAAGACGAACTCGTAAGTGGTTAAAAGTACGAAACATTGCTTGGCGACACCATCGGCAAAACCGATCATCAGATACCTGGGAAACATTCCGTTTGCTGAGGAACAATGTAAACAAATTTGTCATCCAAGACAAGTTGTGCTTCCAAGAAGTGATATCAAGCATGATGGAGCGAAACTCCAAAATACTTTATCGTATGGTTAACGATCAAGCTAAGATGAACCCAGGAGTTGAGCCCATGAACACGTTAGCTGGACCTACAATAATGGCATCAGAAACTGCTGAAGCTTTAGCCACGTTTTATTCATGGGTATTCAACCCGATAGAACATGCAATAAACATCCCAAATCAAACACTTTCTAACACGGTTGCCCTAAGTGAAACAAATGTCACTTCAAAACTCGTCCTTCAATGTTTATTTAATCTAAAAACCGGAAAGTTTCTTGGGGCCGACGGGATAACCCCGCTAATATTGAAGCAATGTGCGAATTTGCTATACAAACCACTCACATACCTGTTCAAACACAATGGAAAATGGAGTGATTCCTACAGATTGGAAACGCGGATTAATTTATACTATTTATAAAGGTGGAAATCGCTCCGATGTTTCTAATTACCGACCCGTTAGTCTGTTACGTGTGATTTCAAAATTACTTGTGCGAGTCATTGTTGACGATCTAATGAAACATTTCGAAAATGATCAATTGCTTTCGAGGAAACAGCATGGATTTAGACGTAATTATTCCTGTTTATCTGATTTAATGATAGCGCTGGATCGTTGGACACAAGCGGTAGGTAAAGAGCAAACAAAACACGCCTGCTACCTAGATATCTCCAAAGCATTTGATCGTGTAAAACCACAGCCTACTACTGCAGAAGCTTGAAAGGCTTGGTATAACTGGAAAGTTGTTGAAATGATTAAATGACTATTTAACAAATCGCACTACCTAGGTGTGTTCTGATGGTGCTTCATCAAAACCAATTACAGCAACTAGCGGAGATTCCCAAGGTTCAGTCCTTGGTCCGATCCTCTTTCTGGTTTATGTCAATGAAATACCGGAAATTGTTTGATGTAACATTTCGTTATTTGCGGACGACATGAAGATTTGGCGCAGCAATCGTAGTCCAGAAGACTGTCTGCTATTACAAAAGGATCTTGATACGAACAAACTGCATTTTAACTTCAACAAATGCAAGCTCATATATGTGGGGAATCAAATAGAGTTCACATGCCATATAGGTTCCCATGTCCTTGAAAATTGCAGGGAAGACGAAGATTTGGGTGTCCTGATATGCTCCAGTTTAAAAACCTTACTTCAAACTAACAGTGTCTTTAAAAAAAGCAATACGTGTCCTACCCAAACGTGTATTTGGGATCATGAATACATACATGACACCAGTCATTGAATACGGTGTGCAGTGATGGTCTCCGTGGCTCAAGAAGGATGTGGAACTTAAGCAGCGAATCTATCATCGCTCAACAAGCCTTATATAGAAAGAATAGCTCAACCGATTCTGTTCGAATTTCCCTATCGATGAATAAGCCAGACCTTATCCTACTTTACAAAATATTCCATACCCCAAATGCGAAGGAATACGAAAAATTATCGGACCCATGAATATGAACACTTATTTAATGCTTAATCTAATTCCTTGTCTTGTTTTATACACTTAAATTTCAATTTTTACTACCCTATGGTTATTGTTAAGTTTGTTGCTTTTTTACAATTAAAAACATTGAATTAAGTTTTCTCAGTTCGTGTGTTCGTGTTTGGTCTTCCACGGCCAGTTTACTCGCGAATCGTACACCTCTATCCATTTATTCATTCGGTGATTGCTCTTAGGTTATTGTGCAATCCTTACTCTTGACCTTTCGCTCATCATCTTTACGAGATATGTAGATATTTCAATATTACTTTGGTGCGCTCTTGTCTCAGCTTGCGCAAACTGAGAGCACATAACTCAATTTTCATTTCCGATATGTTTACGCACCAAATTGTTGGATTCAGAATACGTCGTTCACGCACCTGCTTGTGAATTTGCTGTGCGATTAACATTGGCTTCCGCTTTTGATTCCCATTTGGCATTTACTTCTTCCAAGGTCGATCTATTTTTGGCGATAGTGGTCCTTTGTGATGTAGACCACTCAATACGTTGCTGTTAAGTTATTTTTAATGCTTACCAGTGCGTTTTGTTTACTTGGACATTAATCATTTGGTTGAAGGCAGTAAATCTGTTCGACAGAGATGTTTTGTAATCTGTGTGTCTGGATAGTTCATTTGACAGAGCTATATTCTCTCAACATTTAAAGTATTGACCAATAAATAACTAAATTGTGTAAATTTGTCAACATCCGCTTCGTTAAGTGCAACTTAAATTTAACTTGATGATATTGTTCGTTGTCATCAATCTAATCTATTCTATATCACTTTTCGGCATATATGCTCTGATTTTATCCACGACAGATGCTGTCGATCTTGGTTTATTGTGCAAACGAATTGAAGCCCGTCAATGCTCCGCACCGCAACTTCAGCCTCTCAAGATTTTGCTGGAAAATCTTTCAAAGCTACTAAAACCTACCGAATGTCGGAAGTTTGATATTTATCGATTCATGAATTCGTTTCAATTCGTCCAAGTCAAATTTCGTCCCGTACACTGAGATGAATCGCTATGTCCTCGAATGTGAATTCGTGGAATTATGAATTAACTCCTACCATCTCCATCAGCACTGATGCGGAATTGTGTACTTTGCAGATAGCATCGCCCTAAATTGATACGCATCAGTGCTGAGATGAATGTAGAACAAGCTGGAGTCTCACTACCTATCCTATCTTTCTTGAAATTAGAAAAGTGAAACTATCAGTGTCCAAGTACAGTCTCCGACGATACGGTACTTTGCCTGGATGCAAGCTTTCGTTCATTCATACATACTTTCACTCACCAGTTGCTAGACTGGACACTTAATTTTTATCAAACACAATTCTGATGAATCGCGTCGTGTAATTTTCACATATTTACTTTAGTTTTGTATGAGCGTGCTTTATTTATAACTTTATTCATATTAACTGCTTCAGTGCTCTCTCGTATACTTTTCGCTTATTTTAGCAACGTATGTTCTTCTATTTGCCGCATGACCCATGGGCACTCCTGTTCCTGTTGAATGATTATATGCCAACATGGCTAGGGCGTAATCGATAATGAGACTCGCGTATCGAATACAATATTATGTATTTAAGTTAACAGACAAAACAGCTACAAGTTAATATTCTAATATCCATGAGAACACCATCAAACTTATGGAAATCTCGTGAAATATGCAGGTTAATTCAGCATCAATGTACAGGCAAAATGATGATGTCTCGTAGACGAAATACAGATTCACTCTCGGTATTCCATTGTTTTAGCTGAATGTAGCGTGTGGTGCATATCACACATTGAGTATAGTGCTTCACGCGATCCAATTAAAAACTTGCCATGTCGGCCTGTTAATCGTTTGAGGCTTAGAGAGGTTTTCATTTACAACGTTACGTTTAAGCAAAAAAATAAAACGAATATCGCTTCAGGGGTAATTCAAGTATATGGTAATGTTACACTAAAAGATTCGCGAATTGAGTATTCTCTCCGGTTAACACTAGTAGCATTGGTTGGAGGTTTACAGGGATTAATTAATCAATTGCTCAAACATTCCTAGTAGTGAAATCACTTGGATAGTTTCTGCTAATGTCGTATAATAAGTTAAATCTGTATCTGTCTAAACTCAAAATATTGACCAAATTTACTAAGAATTAAAACGTTAGTGAACAAACAAGGAGCGCTTGTATGCCACTGTTGGATAAGGCTGGTACGACCAACCTGTTCAATCACATGTGTCCAAACACATGTTTAATGGGGTGAAACCCATAACCATGAAACCAAATATTCATTTGCATGCTTTTGCAAGTTTGTGACGGAAAAGCATGCAAATGAATATTTGGTTAGTGAACAAAGTTTGAATGTGTGAATCATTGTTGGGTAAGAGTGACACGACCAACCTATTCCATCACGTGTTTATACACATGTGCATGGGTTTAAAACAATGATTTTTTTATATTTTTATTCAATGCTGGTGATGTTCAGCTTACTTTTTGGGAAAGGTACATCAAAATTTGAGGAACTTATTCCTTATTTCTTGAATTTGTTCAAACAAATAAAGGAAGAATAGTACATTGTAATTTTGTTATCTTTTCGTATTTACACGTCGTACACGTCGACGTTTTGCATCGTTTGCAATTTTGCCTGTTTATCAAATCTGTACATCATCTTTGTGAAACGAAATTTTGCCAAACATTTTAGCACCTTACGTTCGGCTTCCGCATAAATGTCAACTAGAAAGTCGCACTTATCCGTAACACAACTGTCTTTCTGAAACTAAAATGTTGATTTATGGTCAGGGATGAAAGCTTTTCAGGCACTTGGTTTTAACTACGAGACAGCCTTTGACCATTGGAGGTTTGGTGAACATTATTCTTGCTGATTTGAAACGCTTCATTCAGGTGGCAAAGTTTTCAATGGAAATGAACAATGAGAAATAAATCGTCTGAAAGCGGTCTATTAAAACATATGAAAACCGATTCCACGGAATTAGTTCATGTGTTAGTAACTTTAGATCGAAATCAAATAATTTTCAATAAATAGGTTCAGGCTCAAATAAAGCCTATTTTACCGCAAAATATCCATGATAATTCAGTAAGAGTTAACGCCACTTATGCTTTGTAGAATCAGGTTTTATAAAATGATTCTTATTTAAATGAGGCTCGGTTCGTTGACGCATGATTAAAGCATAAAATCTGCTTTCAATCACAGAAATTCAACCGCTACTTTAGAAATCAAAATTATTTGATCATAGCTAAATAATTCCTCGGAATAATTCTTTTTGGATGCGGAATTCTATTTTCAATGTTACACAAATAAATTTTCTTGGTCTCAGTGATGAGCACTTGTACTGCCAGAGATCGTTTTTGCAGCATGATGCGAAGAACGCAATCTTTATGATAATATTCTGGGTACTGTTATATTCTGGCCTGATCACTTCAACCGGCCCTTTCACGCGGCCCCTTTTTCTAAGTTAAGTGGCGTTGTACAAATTTTCAAGAGTATAATCCAGAAATTTACAATGACATATCTTCAATCAAGTTTACCATATTGGTATCCGTGTTATTCTCTTGAAAATTATGGCATTGACCCGCGAGTTGGGAAGAACTTGCTGTTGACCGCTCACACTGGGGGCATTGTGTAAAGCATCGTCTGCAAGCTGGGGAGGAGCAGATATAGCTGAACGCAGATCACGCCACCGGCGTGCTACTGACACCCATCGACAGAGTTCTGCCTATTGTTGCAAGTGCAGTGGGAAAGATTGTTCCGCCCGAATCGGACTGTTTAGTCATTCAAATAGCTGTAGAACATGAAAATTCATGCGATTGTGTTGTACATCCATGGTTGAAATTGAGCGAATTAGGCCAACATCAACAACAATATACTCGCGCCTACTCCTCAACGGTTAACAAGATCATTTTTTCAGATAAAATCGCCTCATGATTTGAGCATTTGCCACCAGTTTCCGTCTTACATTTGGTTCCATCGAAAATAACTGGATTAACTATAGCAACTAACAGATTATTTTTTCATAAGTTTGCTTGTACTGGTAATTCATATAACAACCCTGGTTCTGCACTATCTTGGAATATCAGATATTCAATTTTACCCATTTTAAAACCCAGAAAATCATCTTCAGTAGGTTATATAATATCATTAGGATTGTCGTGGCTTCTAAAACAGCCGCGAATGCCTGACCACGTACATGAAAACAGACAGCCAAGCTTTGATATATTGTAACACACAATGAAATAGACGATCGTCCACAATGAGCAAATAAATGATACTATCACCAGCTAAAACCCGAAGCTATCGCAAGTTTACTCATACTGAGCGAAGTGCATCTTCAAGTGAATGTTCTATTTAGCGCCATTGTAAATCAATTATTGGCTACAAAATATTCGGAACGGATGAAAAATAACTGCTATCTGATTCATGAATTTTCTATAAAGTTTCTCATGTGTGAATTTAATCACGCACTGCAAAAATCGTGGCGTGGAGCATGTTTAGCTTTCCATAAAATATTCCGTTAATGTATTGATCTATCTCAAACGAGGAAAAAGGTCAAATTTTCATACACCCCATTGGGTCGTTAGGGCGCTTCAAAGATTAAAATTATTTGAGAGTTGGACAACCAGTTGATCTCTTATGTGCTTTCGAATTGGGATTATTGAAATATCCGGAGTTAGGTTAACTTAAATTTGGAAAAACCTCCCTGGTGTTACCTTTGTGTGTCAAGGTTCGAAGGAAAGCTTTAAATTCATACTTTCCATTGCAGTATTTGTCCCGTTCTTCAAAGCAACGTGACACTAATCGTGAAATTCGTTTGACAGAATGAATAATGAAACGATCAAAACAGATAAATAATAATCGGCAGATATTTCTCTAATTGCTTTTTTGGATATACCGAAAGTGATCAGGTAACGCTGGCGACATTTCCGAACGATGCTCAAGCGGACAGCGGTCCGCGAAAATATTTGAGTCCTGTTCCACTTGTGTGTGGATTGTGTGTTCAAAAAAACCAATTGATGACGTTTCCGTGGAATATTTTGCCGAAAGATCTCATTGCTATTTAGTAATTTATTTCGATTGTGAAATTATTGTACATAAATCAGGTGAACATTGTCTCTTATTCACCAATTCATGAATGAAGTATGATAAATACAATATTTTCTTCCGTGTATACCTCCGGTTCTGAGTTGTTCGAGATAAACATGTAACATGAAGTACGCAGCAGCCGTTGTCACAAGAAATTGAACCATTTGCGTGGTGGGGTAAATTATTTAAAAAATGAACCATGCACGCAACCGTTGAACAAATGCATTTAATTACAAGTCGAAACCACGACCGTCTTTCGGCATGTCTGACATATGACCTTGCAGCACCACTGAAATTTGCAATTGCAGCGTTCTTCTTGCACAAACGTTTCGCGTTTAAATCCCCGCCCACAGCAAAGATAATCGCAGCTGTTGTTAGCTTTCGGGTCTTCTGTACATTTTCGCCCGTATGTACCGAGACTTCCGTAACCTGGATCATGATGACAAAAGGTCGGTGATCGAGTAATATAAAGTAGATCGTTTTCTGTCGGTGGTCCAAGTCGATCAGATGATGGTTGCGAAACCGGAGGGAGCAGCGATAACGACCGCGTGCGCAAATTTCCTGTAATTCTCGACAAACCATCTCCCATTTCGTTGTCTGGAATCCGAACCAGTTGTTGATCAACATAATCGACCAGAATCGCTTGGTGAAACAATTCTTGCAAATGTGCACCGAGATCGCGAAACTTGGGCAAAGATCTCCAACATGTCCTCATTTCACAAGACCCACTCACACCATGGCACTTGCATTGAACCTCCATTTTGTTAATCACCGCCTGTGGACCATATGGAAGCAAAATAAAATGACGATTATATTATTAGCTGGGGGGGTAACGGACGAAAACGCAAATCGATGTTAATGCAACATCTATGATGAATAATTAATCGTGGTTGCAGTCGACACTGTCAGATTAGATTTCAGCGAATTCAACACCTATTTTCGTAGGAGGTCAGTCACATGATTACCGTTGGTTGAAATTTGTTTGCCGAACCGAATTTTCTGCGGCTTGAGGAAGGAAGTGGAAAAAACTGCTTTTGGGTTTAAATTATAACGCACACAACAACGCAAGTTTATAGAATAGTTTTGGATTTCTGGTAATACCTTTATATAAATCGTCTGAATTGAAATTAAAAAATCTTAGTCATTGTTAAGGATGCTTGACGCTCCCTATCTAAAAAATCAATATAAAAGTATCCTGGCTACATACTACGTTTGGGATTTCCGAAAAAGTATCCACTGTGGTAAAAAAATAAGAAAGCGCTTCAATGTCAATGTACCTAAATTTAAACAATTCCTGTCCGTTACGGGAATATTTTTATCTATTTTTCATGCTTTGATTTGGTATGTCGCTAAGGGAATGTGTGCATTTTCAAGTATCACTAGAGATTGTGTATTCTGAAGTCATTAAACTAAGCTTTAATGGGCTGGCACTAATACAGGGTTACATAGTATTTGTGCTGAGTTTATATGCTGCCGAAAGGTATTATAGCATGCTTCCGATTCCTAGCAATCCATGAATTTCGACGATATATTTATAATGCAGACCATTCCCGAAGAGTAATTTTGTTAATGAAACTACCATCATGCGAAAAACGCTCTTTTTAAAAGACACCCGATACCTTCCCGGTAATGATTCCTGATATGGCGATTAGATCTTAAAAATTGAGGAATCAATGAATTCACTACGAATCCAATGAAAAACGGTCAGATCAAATCTGCCATGACACCGTTTTATCAGTCGAACTTGTAAAATACATTCTGTGGGGTAACAGAATTCCTATGAAAGTTATTGAATTGATCGCAAATCATCAAAAAGTTTCTTTTTGAAACTACACAATATCCGAGTTGCGAAGCAGTGAACTACATTACGTTCGAAGGGTGATTATTTCTTCTCTATTAGCTATGAATGAAATGTCATGAGGTATATATTTATTACACATTAATTTGATTCGTGATACGAAATAATCAATATATTGTTATTCTAAATTTAACCAATGATGCAAGAATTTTCACTAGAACAAGCATAAGCGGTATTGAAATTGTGTTTTTCCTTGCTCAAGAAATTATATTAGAAAATCGTCACACATATTTTGTCGTAATTAACAACATGACTCGTGGAATAAGGTGTTATTTTTGATCACACTAGATTTAACGGAACATTGAGATGCACATTACTCCAGTTATGTTTTTTCCCAAGATGCAATATTGCCCTGTTCCCAATAATTTGACTGGCTTAAATTTTGCTGGAGGGTTACATTTTCACTTGAAAATATTTTCGTAATAAAAAAATTTTGAACCGTATTTTCTAAAATGAGTCATTGTTTCGAGCAAACGATATTGTTCCCTGAACAATTGTTTCGATCTTGGTGTTCCCCAGGGTTTTGTGGTTTAATCAAATGTTCCAAGGGTGGAAAATGTCCCACTCGTCTCTGGAGATGAAAAACACGCTGTAGTGACAAACCTAAGCGGTTATGAATCATTTTTGTTTTCTATCCCTCTATCTCCCCGTCCCCATGGAATGACACCGTGATATTTTTTACTTGGACCTCGCATAGATTTAGTTCCTAACCGTGTTCGGACGATTAACGTTTTGCAATCCATCTTCATCAAACGAAAACTCCAACTGTATGTGTGTTCGCGCTGGCCACACACTACATGTACATTTTGGTTCCTGTCAGACAACGGTTGGTCGATGTGTCTGATACTCGACATGGTAAGCAAAAAGCAGTTGTTTTGTAGCATCGACAAAGGGGCGATATGTCGACAAGTAACCGAGGCGACATAAGACACAACTGAGGGTATAATAACTTGTGATTGGATGCTCACACTATTTATTGCGTAAGTATAAATGCTGACGGAATTGCAGCAGAATTTAATAAAAATAGCCACAATGCTCAATTTGGAGGTGAAAACAATAACGGTGATAATAACAGTGGCATACAAGCACAACTTGTTTGGTAACAGATTACATTTGATAGAAAACGCATTTATGCCGTTGTGATATTATTTCTTAGTTGCGGTTGTCCATACGAAGTTAAAGCGTGAATCATGTGAAAGAATAAAATACCGAAGTAAATTTGAGTTCACAATTCGTCTTTTCCCTACGTTTTGTCCCGAATGTTTTTTCAAGAGATTTAAATGATTTATTGCAGTCAGATAAATGTTACACGAACCCGCCTTTATACCAGATACGGATCATAATTCAGTTGAAAATCGTCAAGTTGCTTAACCCTTTCAGGACGGATGTAACCTTTTGGTTACATGAACTTCGCAAGTCATTTTAAGCTAATTCTAACTGAATTTTCCGAATTTTTTTTGCACGGGGGCATACAGAATTTTGTTAACTGCAGGGTGGTTTTCTTCTTTGTTCGCAATCATCATTGACTTGTCCACAGTGAAAGAGAAAGTATGTGCTGGTACGGGTTTCGAACGTATCCTCACAATTCGCAGTTTTGTGAGCCGAATAAAAATCGTGTGAAAGTCTCAGTTATTATAAATTTTGTTCCAATATAAACTTAGTCATGCCTACAAAGACATTATGTAAAAAAAATTAGAATAAATCAGAAAATCTTCGAAATGCGTTGCGTTTAAATTGATGTAACCTTTATGTTACATCCGACAGAAGTCACCAAAATCGTACAGGCCTGTTGGAAGTGTCTCACGACCGTGTAGCGCTCATTGTTTCCATGGCAGATCGCACGATCGATAACTTCGGACACTTACTCATACGCCCACGACCCAGATTTCCTCTGATAGGCATCCATGGTGACTTAACTGGTATAATCAAATAGCCTCTGACAACCGAGTCCAACTCCTGGCCTGCACGAGTGGCTTTCACAAGCCCGGCGAAACTGCTCTTACTGACAGGAGAAAAGGCGAAGGCGGGTGACTGGCGCCTTAAAACCAGTTTGCCCCGGGCAGATGGAGCTCGTCAGCTACTGGCAATCCATCTAGGGGAAGGAAAACCCTGACCCCAAACCCCCACTTCCTTGTGGGTCATCCGATTGCGGGAAAGGCTTCGGGAGAAAACCCCGAGGAAAAATCCGCGTTACCAATAAACTGCTCACGCCGATTCATTACAAACTTTGTTTTTTCATGAAATGTCACCGGTTACAATATACGCCTCGTTAGGCAATCGGGCAGATGTGCTTGAACTCAATTCTACACACTGGCCAACTGATTACTCCATCTGCGTTCGAGTAGTATTCACGCACTGCAAGCACTTGCAACGTGTATTAAATTCAATTATTCACATTAAATTTATGTGCTCGGATGGTCGGGTGTCACTAACACGTTAGCGACATAGATTGTTGAACTCACCCATGAAATGAAAACATTTCGGGGTGTGTGAGCACACCACTACATTTCGAATGTTTTTTATGAGTGATCGATTGGAACACATTCATGTTCATTAAGGGTGTGCAAGCAAACATATCTTTCTATGCGAACTCGTGGGAATTTCGTGTTACTCCCGATAAGTGTTGGTCTCAAACACCATGCACGCGACCTCTAGCGAACCCCCCTCTGATTTGATGCTATGAATTGTTCGATTTGACCGAATAAAAGTACAAAGCATTGAATAGAAATGGAGGGCATAATAAAGTTCGACCTTGTCGAGGATGTTAGAAACTCGATACATTTAGAAGTCATCGATCGTTTGTTTCGGTGTTAAAAAGCGATTGATTTCATGTGTTCAATCGTGAAATGTAAATATAGACGGAACTTCTAAGATTTTCTGTTTCGGGACTTCGATGTCAATTAAAGTTTCACTTACTCGCATCGTTGTTGAAATTAAAATTAAGCGTAGCTATAGGTAATACCTAAATAAAAATAAAAATTTAGCCCCTAATGCCTATCGGAGCTTGGTGGTGCAAACCTTATCCGAGAGTGATTTATAAATTCAAACATTATTTACCACATATCGGATGTCTTAAAGCAGGCGGATCCTGATGATCAAAGTAAAAACCGCGTTCCACAAGTAACCATCCATAAGAAGCGCAACAGCCCATTCTCAGCGATTTAAGATTCACATTTTAACACCGATGTTGAGGCACCTTCTTTTTTGAGTTTGACACATGAAAACTAATCAACTGCATTACCAACAAGTCACAGATCTTTGGCAACAGACGCTTACACCGCGTTTTCAACGGCAGATGACCGGGAGCGATTGCAACCTTTGAACTATAGAGGAACCAAACAAACCGCGCTGGCATGAGATTTTAACAAAAATAAAAAAGATTGGAATAGTCCAAACGCTTCGCAAAACAATCGACGATTTAACAAATCAAGCACTGGCCTGAGACCCAAAAGAAAAATGATTAATGAAAGATGCGTGTTTCGAAGAGAAATTAATTGCAGGGGCCTTCACTCAATTAAACCAGTTGTCGTGGTTTTGTTGCAACCCTATGCTCCATCCTGACCACATGGATCAAAACAATCAAGTCAATATTCGAGTAAACGCAATTAAAAAGTAAACAATGGCGTGTAATTATTATTTTACAAATGGTTATCGCTTTACCTTTCATTAACTGTCTCCTATGACGCAAAAGAATAGAGATAGTCGCCAATCTTTATAGATAGTGATGATTTTTGTGATTTCGTTAGCTTTAACGTCATCGGCCATAAAAATAAGACAGCTGATTAATAAAGGAAATTAGTTGTAGCGAGGAATAACCTGTTATTTTGTAGACTACATTAGATTGCCGTCTAGTATGGTTTGAGCATTAGCTACTTACCGACGAAATATGCGGCTTGGAATCGTAATAAATTTTGAAACTAATAACACTTAACACAAGCGAACTCGATTTTTTCCACATGAAGTAAGTTAGCAATAATCTGCTTTGTTGTTTATGATATCAACTAAAAACAAATTACGCAACTTAGATTTAAATGAGAACCTATTACAAAGCAGCATATTTTTCCAGTATATAGCAGCGTCCAATGCTGTGGAGTTGAATGTTGATTCTCGAATATTTAATGGATTATAATGACTCACGCACAAATATTGCAAAGTAGGTTTATCAAAAAATTAAATTACGTTGGTCAACGGCTAGGCTAGAATATATTTAGCCCAGAAATCACTGAATTCCACTATTATATCGCAGTGAAAACCTATTGAATCTTGAATAATTTTATCGATAACGATGAGTTACGGATGTAATTATAAGAAAGGTTTGGTTAGATATCTGAATTATACCATCGGTGTAAGAAAAATTAAGTCAGTATCTCCTAATCTCATCAATATGATTCTGAACGAGAGAGGCGATAAAACTTTAAGAAAGATATTCTCACTGATTTAACACATCGAGCTCCTACTGTCCCTACCTGATGAATGAAAAATTGACAAAGTGAAGGCGTTTAGCAGCGTACATATGTTAGGAAATTGTAGAAGTTATTTGAGGGATGAGCTCTCTGTCTAACTTGTAGTGATTTCCAAGTTAACCGTTGTCTAGCTCATCTTCTTTAGATCAAGGCATACGGAATCTAGTAGTGATGTACCAAGCTGCGCCGTTTAATAAAATGCAACCTCTCTTGGGGTGTGTGGAAGAAACATGTGCAAGCACGATAATTTAATTTAAAATTATGTCACAACCATGTAGCCCAATGAAATATTGACGTTAAAATCTGATAATGATCAGACCGAAGATAACTAAGAGAACTCCAATGGACAATGTTCGTATTTATTCAGGCTGTTGTGTTGTAATATTGACAGGCTTAAATGAAGAAAGATTCACTCCGCGTAATTTATAAATCGTGCCCACCCAGGGACGATTTATTCAAGCAAATAAATGGTTTTGCTCACTGTCCGTTCTTTGAACATCAGCAACAGCTAGAATTCAATCAATCTTTACCTCATGCATACTAATCTGCATCGACAAATCATGCTGAAGTGCTCTTATTAATGATCATGACATCTCTCACGAGAACACATTACACATTAACATTTTAGCAACTAAATGAAATCTGTATTTGTATGGGCTTTTGAGAAACGTGTATGATTTTCAAAGTAATGTGTTGCTCACACCCCCGTACTTGCCCACCACCTAATCTTACTGTCTTCATCTGATGATGCCAAACAACCAAAGTGGTGTGTAAGTGCGGGGGAGGTGAGCAACACATTTCTTTGGTCATCCATGAGCGCCTCGAGCGCTTGATCAAGAGTCACTTTGTGATTCTGTGTTTGAACACCGTGGTTCGTTGTACGAACCCTATGTAATAGTGGCATTCAAGTATAACTTTTAATGATTTTTTATCACGAGTCTTTGATTGCTTACCTGTCTACCGACGTGATTGTTATGCAGATTCGTCATGGCTAGTTTCGGTCTTCGTCGAATGCGGCTCCGTTCACGGACGTCGAGGAATTGACGGGAAAACGCGGCGCCGAAATGAATGTTGTCCGAACATCCTGACCATTCGAAATTTGGCTCTCTTGGATGATCGTATATGGTGCGGTCGCATCCACAATTCTCGTGCATCCCGCTGCTGCAAGCTTTGGTCACGGCATGTGAAACCCCGGCAGATGTGACGGCCATCACGTATGCAGATTCCTTTGTTCCTGGGTTGGATGAAGTACAATTTATCCTAGGCCGCGATTACTTTCACTTTGTGAATTTAAAAAATAATCAGTATCGTTGAAATGTCAAAATTTTAAATTGGTTCACGCGCTTCTTGTTGAAAATGTTCTATCAAATGGATGGTATGAATTTTATGCGTTTAAGCACCTGCAAAGTCGATAGAATTGATGGACAAACTTGCGGTTTATTTTTTTGCTACAACTTGCGAGAAAAGTTCAAACTACTGTCCAGGTCATGACATAGATACTAACAATCTGTCGCACGACGTAGCTAACCTTCTTGTTGTTGTTTGAACTTGATTAATTTCGAAGTGAACATTTGAACTTTCATCGATCTGTCCAATGCGAATTCATATTCAGCGATGATTGTTAAGCACGGCTTTTGTACTAAATCGTGCATATTGAAACCTAGACCTTATCACGGGTCCCTGTATAAAACTCGATATAATGACTGGAAGTGAATGAGCACTGCGACTAAGAAGAAAAGGGATTATTCAGCTTGGCACAGATTTCCGGACTTTATCTTAAGAATTTTTAAACTGTTAGATCAACATGCCAAACAGTAGTGAAAACTTTGGTCATCCATAAACGTCTTGAGTGCTTGACCAATAATAACTTTGTGATTCTGTGTTTAAACATCGTGGTTTGTTGTACGAATCCTATGAAACAGTGGCATTCAATTATAACTTTGTTTACTACTAATCCACTGTTTCAAGGCTCACTGAACCTAATCTTACTGTCTCCACCTGATGACGGCAAACAGCCAGAAACCGGTAGTGGAGTGTAATTTCGGGGATGTGAGCAACACATAACGTTTCATCAGTTCTGTCTCTACTTGATGTATGTAAACAGCCCGAAGCGTTTGATAAACGGATCTGGCCATATCCGAAACTAATAAAGCAATTGAACACAAATCGCAATAACTGCTTATGTTACGGATAATTTTGAAGTTCTTTAATCAGTAATATATACAAAATGGTAAGATGCAAACAGTTTGATAGACAGAATGTGTGAACGAATTTCAGAAGATAAAGGTTCGCAACAAATGTTTCCGTTACAAGTTTCGCTTAAGGACTAAGAGCGGTAACCTGAGAGGATATAAAATATTTTTCAACAATACACTTGGATAGAGCAAAGAATTTCCTTTACGGTATTTCACATCAAGCACTATAACACATGCTTCACAAAAGTGGATAAATAAATCTGATCAACATCAAACATTCAACAAAAGTCGATGTCACGTGTTATTGCTCAAGCGGGCTCGGTCGATATCGTTGTTGACCAAGGCAATGGGAGATCAAGAACTAATCGCTTTTGGACAGGTACATTTGGTCTAAAGATTTTGATCGCAATCGCCTCAGCTATCCGAAAAGCTATTCCAGCTAACTCTTTGTGGCACGTTGCTAGGACCCGTGTAAACAAATGAGAAATCCTTATCGGGTTTTACTCGGTTTCTGCTAGTCGGCCTTTGATAAGAGCGAACTGTCAGTTTCGGTAAACTCTAAGCTATCAATTCAGTAATTGTAACACAAATTCATTTAACTGTGGACCCGCGTTGTTGAACGCACAATAATACTATTTCCAATTATGACATTCTTCTCATCGAACGATGAAGTTGGTTTGCGGATATACGGATATATATTCGTGCAGTCGAGTTTCGTGTACACACTTTTCAGAATAGTTAACCAGTGTTTTACTGAAATGGCCTCTTGAGTAGAACTGTGTTAAATGAATTATTTAATCCGATCCACGAGTTCACCGAAAAACTTCTAGATCGCTTGTCTCATAGTGCTATGTTTAGAGAATGTGTTGGATTTTACATAGACCCTCGGGAATTCCAGCGATATTTGAAAGAAAATAGTAATTATTTTTGGACTACTTCCAGTTTAAAAAAACACTGAACGCTTTAAATTCAATTATACAAACCGAAGATCAACGATTTCTAGAAGGTAACATGGAGTATCTATAAGAGACACAGTCATTGTAGAATGCACGCTGTTTGTACTTACTTACAGTTTTAAAACGATCACAGGATAAATAATTTGTATTTGGGTGCATTTTATCACACACTTTCACGATGGGCTTCATTCTGAATGCACTCATTAGGTGGGGACAGTGTGATCAGACTCTGTATGCATTGGATTAGTGAAGAAATCTTAAAAAAGTAATGAACTTGTAAGCAGCTGTTTTATCAGACTGGCCCGAGAAACCCGTCCAATCACATTCACACACAGACATGTAAATTGTATTAAACATATGGGTTCGGGCAACAAATCTTCATTGACGTGCATTTCCATCACACACACAACCAGTTTCATGATTTTTTTGCGATCATTGGTTATGAACAGTACGAGAAAACGGGAAAATGGCAAACAAAGTTTGAACTTGTAAGCCACTGTTATATAAGGCTGGCAAGACCAGGTTATTCAATCACGTGTCCATCTACTTGCGTGAACACGTGTTGTACTTACAGTGGCTTACAAGCTCAACTTGTTTACTTCAACGGTTACGAGGCACGCAGATCCAGGCCCTATTCTACCAACCGGTCATGTGGAGTATGGGTTGAAAGTGCATACAAATACAGATTTTTTTATACAAACCAATGGGTTTAATCTATCTAAATGTATGTGGGCACATGTGATTGAACTATTTGGTCGTACCAGCCTTATCTAACAACTTTAACTTTGTTTATCACAGGATAAACTTGCTACAGAATTCCTATAAATCAGAACATATCGTGGATGGACAGAGTGACTAAAGCTGAAGTGCTTTCAAAAGCTGGTCTAATTCAAGGTAATTCAAGGTTTTTAATGGTCTAAAAAGCAACAAGCTTGACAACAACCATAGAATGGTAAAAATTGAAATTTAAGTGTATAAACAATATAAGAACATAGATTAAACAGTATATAAGTGTTCTGGAGCATGTTAACCCTACTACGACAGCGCCATCTGCGGTGGCTTGGCCACGTCTACAGAATAGAAAATGGTCGTATTCCGAAAGATCTATTCTATGGTGAGTTGCAATCAGGAAGTCGACCATTGGGCAGACCGCACTTGCGGTACGATGATGTTTGCATAAGAAATATGAAAACTCTTGGCATTGACGCGGTGAAATAGGAAGAATTTGCTCTTGGCCGCTCACATTGAAATCATTGTGTAAAGCGTTGTCTGCAAGCTGGGGAGGAACAGATACAGCTCTTAACTACTGAACGCAGATCATGCCGCCAGCGTGCAACTGACGCCCATCGGCCGAGTTCTGCCTATCGTTGCAAGCGCTGCGGGAGAGATTGGTTCTCTCGAATCGGACTGTTTAGTCATTCAAAAAGTTGTGGAACATGAGAATAATCATGTGATTTTGATGTTCAACCATGGTCGACATCGACTGAAGGAGACCAACAACAACTAATTTTCATGATCTTTTCACGGCTTGTATGCAGTTGCTGTTTTTTGGACAATGGTAAAAAGTGGCAACTAATGAACATCCTTTCATTAAAGCACAGATTTTGTGCAAAATGATCTTATGGAGTATATTGAAATTATCTAAACTGTATTAAATCCTCCACACGTTGATTTTAACGGATAGAATTTTATCGAGCAACTTTGAATAGTAATCATTCAACGCGTTCTACGATATGCTGCTTTCTGCCAAATATGTTTTTGCTCGTATTGGTGTAGTATTCTGATAACAGTTGCATCGTACTTAATATATCGACCTGTAAGTAAGGCATGTTGATCCTGATCTCAATGCCTTACGAAGCCGGTCATTGGCTGTGAGTGTAATGAAATGGGTTTGCCCCACCGGTGTGTGTTTGGTCACTTGTGACTGAATTGGTTGGCATTCTAACAGTGGCATACAAGCGCAACTTGTTGTCCATTCTTCCACTGTTTCAAGCGCATGCATATCCTGATCCTACTCTCCCTAAATGAGAGTTTAAACAGCCCTAAACCGGTTGTGGTGTGTGATTGTTGGTGATGCATGAAATTGAGCATTGTAGGTACTTGCGTGCTACTGTTATTAATTTCTTTAATGGAAGCAACCATAATGATACAATTGCTCAAATACATTCACTATTCTCCAGGGGATATGTGTTGATGAATTTGCACCTATTTTACCCATAAATAAGTACAAATCTGTGAGACCCATTTCCTACCAGCGGATAATCGGAAATAATCAAAGAGAATTGTGTTTTTATAAATGGCCGAAACTGAGGTAATGGCGGTCGAACATCAGTTGATGATTCGGAAAACTTGTTTCCACTTCGTAAACACGTTTTACTCTTTTTGTTTAATAGCAACTCCATGTTCAAACTTAATCTATCTATTTATTTCCAGTTTTGAGGATGAAGAAGTTTTAGAATGTAACGACATCATTGGTTCCAACAGATATTGGGCGATTTGACTTTCAAACCATTTTTCAAAGGCAAGACAACATCTCAATTGCACTCAGGTTTTCGTACGCTAGTTGAAGCAGTTGAGGTTACTATTCGAATAAACCACCAGAATGCGTTAGCTACTTATATATTGGATGATCAAAGTGTAACCTGCAACCGAGACAATGAAACGCGGTCTTATAAACTTTAGCTAAATTTATTATCTGAACTCTGCATATTCATCAGAATATCCAGAATTGGATCTGAACGTAGACTTCAACTCACTAAGCTTTATCTATTGAATTTCTTAGCCTTTCTATACAATTGATTTATCGATATACTATAACGTGTATACAAGCGCATGCGGATCCTGATCTTACTGTCCCTACCTGATGAGTGCAAACAGCACGAAACCGGTCGTGGGTGTGTGTGACGGAAAAGCATGCAAATGAATATTTTGTATACAATAAATTATAAAACAATTCTCGATATTAAGTTAATCATCGATTTCCTTCGAGCGTTATCGTTGAAAAATTCACGTTTATAATTGTAAAGTTTTGCATAGCATTGAGTTTAACCAGTATATCTGAACAAGCAAGTTTACCTTTCGAGAGCAATTTGTCCAAGTATGTCTTCATCCTGGCAGGATTGGAAGAAGAATTTCTAGATTGCCTGTTCCTTAGGCGTTGTTTTGGAAGCATTTTTAAAATTAAATTATAGCCCTGACAGTTCCAGCGATGATTTGAAAACCGATATTCACATTCCTTCAACCCCATGAAAAAGCCTCGAACCACACTGTCCATCAAATGCAAGTACCGGCGGCATAATTTCTTTTGTCTTCTTAAAAATCCATATGGATGGTCACAAATAGTCATTTTGAGCTTTCCATCTGGACCGACAAAATCTTCACTAACACCGCTGGTAGGCTGGTTGTTCGTGGCTTCGATGGAGGATAATCCCGTTTCGTGACCTTGGAGTGCCTTGTCAATTAGTTTCGAGAAGGATTGATTCCACTGTTCTGTATCTTGTGAATAATAATTGAGAGCTGATTGTGAGGGAGGGTAAACCTGATTGGGTAGAAGCTGTCGCTGCATGGATGCTGTCAGCTGTGGAGAAACATTGATTGAGTTTGCAAGCGATTCATGCCAGTAATTTCCAGGAAATTGGCTAAAATCGGTTTTGTTTCCGAGATGACTAAATGGATTTGGCTGAACGCCTCGGTTGCTTTCTGGCGAGGTTTCGACCAACAGGTAATCCTTCGGCTCATGTGGGTCTGTAGGCTGATTTGATTCAAGGATGTCTCGAACCTGCTTGCTTGACGAAAGAAAAAATGAAATGACAAATATCATTGCATGTAGAATGGCTTGCATGGTGAGAAGTTAAATGATATTTCCAATGTCAAATTGCCGGTCAGCAAAATCAATACCAACTCAGGCGCTATCCATTTGCTCTGACTTATACAGCATACTTCCAATCGTGGATGATTTGAACGGTCGTATTAATCATGAACGCGATAGTACTGTGACGTGAAGGTGACGGCCAGTAACACAAAGTTGCACACGAAATAGGTCATTCAAATGATAAATGACGATTGGTCTACCAGCACACGCAGCTGGGGCAGGAAAGCTGGCTGTCCGTTGGCTACTTTCTTTGCGCGTGTGTGGGTGCAGCGTGTCCTTGTGTGCGTGTGCGTTCGTGCGTGCGTGCGTGCGTGTGTGTGTTTACGTGTGTGCACAGAGCCAATACACATAGAAAATCGGCCACGGGATGTGTATAGTATTTTTATCGTTAAGTATCTACAATCAATCTGTGATTCGTTTCGTTAGGTGTAAAATTAACTATAATTTAACCTACTTTATTTGCTAACCTCATCAATCAAATTCAACCTATGAAAGACTGAATAAAATTCTACATCAGTTAATCAACTGTAGCATCAAAAGCTATTGAGTCGTACGGTACCCCTCTGTACCTCCACAAGGCCTAATATATAAATACCTATACTTGATTCGTGGTTCAATGCTGCTCAATAACTAAAGAAATGAAGCGGGTATTTAAAAAAGATTCGAATAAAATTGTTCAGTTCAAAAATTCAAAGAATAAAAAATGGGGAATTAATGTGCTGTGTTTTGCTGGTAAATAGATTTTTCTTGGATCTCGTTGCAATAACAATGAGCGGTGGACAATATGGGGCCATGCATTTCACATGTGGAAGTGCGATATTTTATGTTTCAAAATGTGACCAAGGCGGTTGGAATAATTGCGTATCAATTTGGGTGTTCCGACTATCAAAAGCTGCATTCAATATCACTTAGGTGAATGTAGTACGATTTAGGTTTTTTATCATGAATCCTGGCAAGTTCCGAAATAGCGTAGTAACCATATATCAAAGACACAATGCAGATCAGTTTGTTGGATAGCTGTTGACGATAGTAGAGAAACGCGTTCTAGAATGCATCAAAGTAAGCACAATGCATCAGAGATACACTTGCAGACGACATCGTATTGAAGGATTTTAACCGCATGATAAAACCGTAACACCATTCCTTCAACAGTTCAGTCTAAATGATTGAATTTAAGCACGTTTTTGTTACCATACGCTCACGACTTCCTTCAGGATATTCATAGAAATCAGCATAGGAGCATGTACAAACATGTTGCACCATTTTCCACTATCTCAATTATAACGAAAATATATATTACATTGTTGTTGTTGGCCTCCTTCGGATGATAGTGCATATTACACTGTAATACCCGATAAATATAAAACATCGTGAGAAAGGTTGCCCACGTTGCGTTGTTGATGTGTGGACCACCAGGCAATGTATGTTCTGGTAGCACAAACGTGTATTATAATTAAAATCTCGTCCAATATTCCTGAGTTCCGATTACATACAAAGGTTCGCAAGCATACTTGCAGAGAATTCAATAAATAATTAAATAAACAATAATTGATTAATTGATCACATTACACTCTAGAGCAAGCGATTTGGATCACGTTGTAATTATCTAGCTCTCTACATCCCAAGTTCACGTACATGCTTTCTACCATTGTTTGAGATGCCCCACCGCAATATGTGATGAACTCTCCGTGCGTAATGAACTTGCAGCACATTAGATATACTCGTCTTGTAATATTTTACGTATGTAAAAGAAGAAGAAGAAGAATGACTTTATTCGTGTTCACGAATTTTCAGCAATGTAATTCTGGGATTCATATATTGATGTTATGACACCATACTTTTGTGCATTTTTCGAGAATTATTAAACATAAATGTAGAACGTAACTTTCCCAAATTTGTGTGTAATGGAAAGGCATGTAAATGAGCAGTTTTGTAAATAAACCTTTTGCATTATTCATTATTCATCATAATGTTCGTCTCTATCATGTGATACTGTGAACCGTTCGATTTTCAACCAAATTTTGTTGAATCTCTGAATACTTGAATCAGAATGTATAACACTTTGGTTGCTACACAGAGCTATTTATGGCACATCGTTTTCAACAGATCCAGTTTTATAGATGCAGCGCAAACATGGCCAAACGGATTTGTAAGGAATCCTAATAAATATCAATCATTTCTCATGTGCGCAACGTTAGACACCACTTTGAAAGAAACACTCATCTAACATTAATCAATTGTTACGATTGAATGAAAACAATGTAAATTAATCATCGTTTTGGCACGATGAACATGATGCTTTGAAAAACCATTAGTTATATCCTGCACTTTTAAAGTTCAATCGTACGATTGAGCTAGCTTTGCTTACGCAACAGCATTTCAATCGTTCCAGAAGAAGATGTGCTCCTGCAATTCATAACAATGAGTAATTACCATTGAATTAGTTTAAGAGCTCAGATAATCGACCACACCATTTTAAGATTCGATTGGATTTGATTCCATATTTCATGGTTGAGGGCATTCATCATTACAATAACCTCGTAACATAAAGCGTCTGGAATAAAACGGATATATATATATATATATATATATATATATATATATATCAATTGCTGTTTCCGAGTTGAAGGCGCGCCTGACAATTCGATAAATGATGCTGGGATCTTCTCGCCATTTTTCTAACTTGATTTGGGAATTGCATTCGCATGTCGGTCTGAGCCTGGGTAACCTGACAGTATTTTGGTCCATGTACAGTATTTATTGTGCGACACTTTGCCTGGATCAGGCTTGTGTGATTTTATACATTTCACTTTTTCTGAGCGGTGTGGAGAAATCCATTAAATTATGGAAAATTCGCGTACACAAATAAAGTCATTTTTCTCTTCTTCGTCTACACAATCAAAATCTTTGGTGATGCAAAGGCAACATTCGATGATACAACCGCGTTATTCTAATCAGAGTAAAGAATTAATATTCGATTCTTAACATGTTCACTTCAACCGTGGCAGTGTATTCAAGTTGTGCTTGTATGCCACTGTTGGATAAGGTTGTCACGAGCAACCTGTTCAATCACGTGTCCAAACACATGTAGATAGGTCAAGGTAATGTGTTGCTTATATCCCCAGCATATACATGTAGATAGGGTTCAAACCAATGATCATGAACAAAAATGCTCATTTACATGCAGTTCCATCACACCCATACGCGCATGCGGGTCCTGATGAGTGCAAACAGCACGAAACCGGTGGTGTATGTGTGATGGAAATGCATACAAATAAGCTTTTTCGTTCATGTTGATGGGTTCAAACCCAGTCTACATGAGTGTGGGCTCATGTGAGTAAACAGGTTGGTCTTACCAACCTTATCCAACAGTGGCATACAGGCGCAACTTGTTTACCATTCTACCACTGTTTCACGCGCATACGAATCCTGATCCTACTGTCCCTAACTGATGAGTGCAAACAGCACGAAAACGGTGGTGGGGTGTGTGACGGAAATGCAAGCACATGAGCATTTTTGTTCGTGGCAGTGTATTGTTATGCAATGTGTGTTTATATTTCATTGCTCAATGTAATTAATATGGCATGCAACGTATACTAAACGCTCACCAACAGAGAGAAGCTATTTGATTGACATTTTGTCTCTGGTCAGGTTTCTGGTTACTCAATCCGGAACATTGATAAACTTAGCAAGTCTAATAAAGATGATGATGAAGTTGGGATCTCTTTCAAAAATGCCTAGATAAATATAACGCAAGGAAGTTTTTTTCATTAGAAAAGCCACACTTCGGGTCATTGTGTTTCAAATGAAATTTCACAACTTATATGACAATAAAAATGGTTTGTTACTGTGATACTATGATAGCTTATTTAGTGCAGATGTGCTTAACGGGAATCGCTGGTCACTTTCAGATAACCTTCACTGCTGCATTTGAGCATCAGTAGAACTTGATGAATGTTCCGTCTATGTCTAGTTTCATTGTCTCGTCGATATCATATCGACCGAGCGCGAGTGAATAAGCACCAGAAAGTGTATCGGCGTAAATCATTTCAAGCGCAACCTAACAGCAGTGATCAATGAGATGTTGTCAAGGCAGGTTGACACCACGACGAATGATTTATGCTCGTGAACTCGCCACAGTAACCAAGTCGCGATTGGTATCAGGATAATCGATACAAATTCGTCAATGGTGGGAGGAAAATAAAGCCCGGGTATGTGTTAGCTTAACTGGGGAACATTTATCGACAAATTTTATACACCATTTTGCTTTTACGGAATAACTTGAAATCAACTCGAATCGGTTCAGTCTTGTCGCTCTTAGGTTGATTATTGATCAAGTAACTCGTATACCAACAATTTGAGGCGTTGCTCGTACTAGAAAATAATGAAAACATGGACGACATCAATGTCGTTCATTGCATTTGAACGTTTACGGTGGTAGTGGAAATTTTTAATCTGCCGCAAGTTTAACAGTGGTTCTCATAACGCTCTGAAATGTAACTGAAATTGCGCACGAAATCGTTCTGGACCTCGGTTCGATGAATGTGGAAATAGCCAAACCATTTTAGGCAATGTATCACTGTTATATCTTTAATTTACCGGCGTGACCCCATTCCCATTTCCATTCTATGCATAAAAATAATAATTAGCATTTTTTTTACCGAATGTTAATCGAAAGCAGGTAAAGAATAGGTAAGGAAAAGTGTGACTATTAAATGATTTATCGGGAGTTGGATTCTTTCTTTTTTTCTCTATATATAAAGAAGTTTTTTTAATCGTGCCTGCCTAACGTTTTCCCTATTAAGTATTGTGAACTTGACTTTTTAAACAGTGTTTGCCTCTGTTCCGAAACAAACGTGTATCACACAACGAATTCTACAAAAAACAATAAATCCATCATTTTGTGGTTATTGATTCCTACAATGTGTTTCTGACAAGTTTGACACCTCATGGTGTTCGCAACTCCGTAGATTATCATCCCTTTCGCCAAGTGACTTTTTGGCATTTCGCAATTCGAATCATTTGGTGGCCAAGTCTCAATCAAACATGCATGGCAAATGTTCCATGCACATACACACCAAAAACAAAACTGACTAGATGAACATTTTGATGTGGCGTGTTTCGAGCGATTTCGCTTGATAGTTATTTTTGTGGTTGATTGATTAGACATTTTTCCTAGTGATCACATTCTGACAAAATAAACGGATACCATCTTTGTATATTGGTAATTTTAATGAGAACATAGAGTTAAGTCCAGTTTCGACATGTCGTATGCACGATACAATCATGCATGCTGAAACACATCAGATTGTTCCCTTTGGGCAAAAATGTACAGTCCATCCATCTCGGAAAAAAGAAGTTTTCGTGGTGTCCATCTAGATAGCAAGGGTACCATTCGAAACGCCTTTGCGCTTGAACTTAATCGATGCTGTCACAGTATTAACAAGTTTCCGATAATAAACATCGAAAACTCGCAGCTTCAATATATACGCTACTATTTCAGCTCAAGCATGTATAAAAGTTGTTGATAGTAAACAAAATATAACCGAATACATTTCTGAATATCATTCGTTTATCTTGGAAGTTTTTCGGATGACATTGCAAGTCGATACTTGGCGCGCCGTCAGTTTACAACCACCATATGACCACTTGAAAAATGTACTTCAACCTTTCGAACCTATACTGAATTGATTCTTGTTAACAGTGAAACACGAACGACACAAGAAAAACGAACAGGAGCTAGACGAATTTCCTTCATATAAATTCCACTGTCTATGGAATTAGATTTAAGAACGAGAGATAAGCAAGGAAGGATCCTATAGCTTGCTCCCAAAATATTTCGTTACGGGCCAACATTATATTTTCTCTCAAATTGATAGAATGTACAAATTTCAATATAATAGTACGCTCGGAACTGGAATTGAAGGTTGCAGAAGTTGGGAAAATGGAAGATGAAAAACACAAAATTAGAAGAGCAATCTTTATGGAATTCCAAACCAGCATTTCATGCTTTTCCATTAATTTTTAAATGGCGCTGATCACATTGATCGAATGGCAATAGCAGTTGAACGATTGCATGAAATTATATCGAAAATTTAAGGTATAACCTTGAGCAGTTGCCTTGATACGGATGGGCGAGATCATGGAAATATATGAATTATTTTAACGCAGCTATAATAAATCTTTGTGCACAAAATATAACAATCAAATTTCGCAATTTAGATTTCCGGTTAATTATGGACAAATGGATACAACAGTGAAATGAATGGTAATTCTGTAATGGTTGGGAAATTATTTAAAAAATATTAATATCAAATGTTGAATATCTTATTGTTTTCTCAAAAAAATTCGACTCGCTCAATGATAGTATTCATTTGAATTCTTGGTAAAATTGTACATGGTAGATGCGGAAATAAAAATAATTGAATTATGTCACCCTGTAAGCACCACCCTATAATACGCGTCTAGTCGGTTAATGCATAGCGCTCGATCAGATAGTTGCTTCCTCTCCAAGCTAATTAGCTTCCATTAGTTTAGACTACACTGCGTTTATTATAAAACCTCATACAAGAGCTGGTCGATTGCGCGACCAAAAGAGATATTATTGGCTCGCCAAAACATATCGGTATCGTTAAACTACTTAAACACGGGAATATGAAGTATGGTTCATTTAGGATTAATCACGATTGCTGAAACAAATGATTGTAACAGAGTCCCAAAAGGTAGTGCTTAATAATAAAGGTGCGTCTTTGAATGCCATCTCGGCTAACTGATATACAAAACTGATGAGCTCAAATAAGTGTGAAATTCTAATCGGTCGCCAATACCATAGTGAATAACTTTTACAGATATTACAAAGGATATATTACTAACGAGTAGGCACCACATCATTTGTTTATGGTATAGTAGTAGCGCATCGAGTTCGCTTTCTGATGCGACGGAAATTTATCCAAGGGGAAAATCAAAGGGGATGAAACAAGTTTAGATGCAGATCGTATGTTTTACATGAGTGAAAATGGTGGATAAAATGTGGCTAATATTTCAGCGATTTCTGATGCCATTGTTGTTGGTTAGCTTCAGTGAAGCGAAAAAATATCACGTATTTTTAAGCCCTTCAATTCGAATCAATAATGATCATTATCCGTTGATAGATACGCTGAAACTGAGAAAGCTGTTAAAAATGTGCTTGCATTATTAAGTGTTTGATAGATAACACCGCATACTTATACACTTACATCGTATTGCTAAGACAGATGAGTGATGTAGAAATTTTAACGATCAGAGTTCTTGGGAAGTTTATATTCATTCAAGCGGAACACAACGTTACAGTCAGATCGAGATTGAATTGTTTGGATAACTAGAAAATGTGAGACAGCTAATTTTTTTAAGCTCAGTGGTGAAACACCTAACTTTGCCACTGCAAATACAATTTTTTAAAATAGTGCTTTCGATTACGAATAATATCATTGAGTGAGATTACAAATAGTATGACTTACTTAAAAACCTCGCTCATATTTAAAGTCAATTATTTCATATTGCGGAGGTTAAACGCTAATCATGAGCTTTTGAATGATAAGCCATAAAGCAAGAGCATGAAGTGTCGAAGCACCCGATGACTTACATTGCAAACCCCTAATAATTAGAATTTTGTGAGGACCGTTCAAACAACACCATCTCAAAAAAGTGAGCATCTAGACAACATTAACCACTATCGAATTATATGCAATTTGTAAATTGAACCCCAAGAGGTGACGGTTTGACAGAAAATCGATTAACAATTCAGATCAAAGTGATAACCTGTACACACATGTTGAGTATAGTGTTCTGGTAATGAGCTTTGCCAATATAAGATAGGCGTTTTATGTCATGTGCGTAAAAAAGAAGAATTTACCAATTTGCGTTCTATTGTGTTGTGGGATTTGTGGATGAATGTGATTAACTTTGGAAAGGTTGAACTCAGAGATGAATTAGGCTGCAGTCGTCAAGTGAATGTGAAACGCGGGGTTTGATGTGATTGAGATATCTCGAAGACTCTACAAACAACGTAATGGATGGTTAAACAAGGAATGCAATTGATCCTGATTGAACTAATCTAACCCTTCACACCACAACAAGTAAAAACTTAAATTCCTTGTTCTGAGTTCCAGCCGCCAACGAAATATTGTTCCTTGGCACGTATGTAATTCCAACGGACAATCAGAACGAACAATACCAAGGTCATGAGTCAAGTGATAGTATCGCCTCCTATAATCCGCGTGGGAAACTATGAGAATGAACAAGTACAACACTTCACATATCTTGGTTCAACTATTGTGATAACCTCTAGCTAGACACCGGAATTAAAAAGCAGATAAAGAGAGCAAATGTCATATGTCATATTATCCCGTAGGAACTCGCAAGCTAACCATGAAGTCAAAATCGATGTTAAACCTGGCTTTCGCACTAAATGCTTTACTACATGGTAGCGAAACCTGTACGATTCAAGCAAGACACGAAGCGAAGCTGAATACTTTCCATTGAAAAATCATTTTTCACATCTTGAAAGTATAGTGGATGGAGAAGCTCAAAAGCTTGTCGACATAGTATGTTCACTCTAAAACGACAAAGCCACCTGGTCTAGCCAGAATATGGGTACAGAATGGAGAACGGTCGAATTCTATGAGAGATGTAGCGTTGAAATCAGAAATTTTACCGTTGAGCTGAAATGACGTATGCAGAAGAGATTTTGAAAAATCTTGTCATTTCCCTTATGGGGTGAGATGTACTCATTGTTTGACGCTCACTTTCGATACGTCATCTTCAGGCTGGAAAAACGAATAGTGTCCTCAACTGCTGTGCGTAGATCACAAAGACAAATTTTGCAAATTTTGCTGATCGACTCAGTACCGGCTATCGATCTCAGCGCGGTGGGATTCAGGAATCCTCCCGAAACTTACTGCTTATTCTTACTGTAGCAGGTGGGGAGAGGCGGGAAATGATTGCGTCATATACATATATATATATATATATTGCGTCAAATACACATATATATATATATATATGTATTTGACACAATCATTTCCCATATATATAAAGCTTAAAGTCGTTTATTTTTGTATGTAATTAAGCAGTATCGTACGCAGTTCCTTTAAAGTTACGTTTTCGGTAGTACCAATCCCAAAACAAAGTATAAAATTTCAACATAATTCAATAGCTGGGGCCCGTCACAACAATGAACATTTTGCCTGATCTTAAATTCGTTTTATCTCTCACACCACGATAGTTCACAATACAACGCAAAACAAACAATTTATTCAATTTGAAACTTAACGTGAAAGCAACGATGAGTAGATCGATCCGGATTTTCTTATTGAAAAATATTTGCGCATGACCTTGGGTTGTGAGGTTAATCATACAGCTCCGAATTCGCAGCATCGCACACACAAAACAAAATCAACTCGCAAATTGCAAATTGGTCATTCTCGGTTCAAGTGAAAGCCAGAGCTCCTTTATACTCAACATTTAAAAAAAACAATTTGACGAAGATGACGATTATTTAGTTGGCTGACGCTTCTGTTTCACAATTTCTGATCAACGACACAAGCTTCCGAAATTTTTTGAGTTTGGTTTGATATATTTATGATATCTGCTGACGGATATAAAACATATTAAGCTAATAGATCCCTAGCCAGAATGATTCTCCGTTATACTTTAGTTGTGCGTCTTTAGTCAATTAAGAAGACTCTGGAGTACCACTACTCTGATTTTGACTGCAATAATTATATTAATTTCCATGTAAGAAAGACCGTCGATCATCTATCATCACTTAAATTTCCCCTTATCCTTGCGAAAGATAAAGGTGAAGCAGATATCAAAACGATGCAAGTGAGAGCTCTTTGTAGCAAGTAATCTGAGCTCACTTCCTCAGTGTCATGAAAGTTCAACTTTCTTAAATGCCATTTAAAATTCTTTCTGAGGGTTTAACGAATAAATATAATTTACTTATGTCAAATTGTATTATTTACAATTATGTTTGTTATCAATTCAAAGGTTCTAAGGTATGCCAACAGATGAAAAATTACAAATTCTAAGAGCAGCTAGGTATTATATCCAACAGAATGCAAGAAGATGTGCAAATGACTATTGGACTGAAATTAGCCTCAGTATCCAAAAAGCTGTTCATATTGGAAACTTTCACAGTTTGTATGATAGGATCAAGACAGCCATTGCCACAAACAAACTTAAAACGGCTCCCATTAAGTCTGTACCTGGTAGCTCGATTGTCGACAGAACTCAGCAGATGGAAAGATGGGTAGATCACTTCTCCTCTCTCCACTTCAATGACAGTACGCTTTTAGCGCATGAACTTGAAAATGTTGAGCGGTTGCCAACCATTGAAAATCTAGATACTCTCCATACGCTGGATGAGCTCAATAGGGCAATTGACCGCTTTTGAAATTGGAATGCCCCTGGTGACGACGTCTTAGAGGGGATTTGATTCTTATGTTCAATATACTGCATACCCCCAACCATCCCCTAAATA
The DNA here is from genome assembly GCA_013407085.1 of Atriophallophorus winterbourni. NCBI lineage: Eukaryota > Metazoa > Platyhelminthes > Trematoda > Plagiorchiida > Microphallidae > Atriophallophorus > Atriophallophorus winterbourni. Next base: position 33,882 of record JACCGJ010004931.1, on the reverse strand, counting down.
AACTATTCACCCGACTACCACCCAGAACCAGCCGGAGTCACGACTATACAGTACTTATTCCCAACTCGAGACTAAACTGTCGAAGGTATTTTTATTCTGTACATGTATGCTTTACCTGGAACTGCCTACCCTGTAATATTGCACATTCACCCAACTTGGATATATTCAAATCGGATTTGGACAATTTCATGTCGACCAATTCAAACATAGAACCTATATATTTTACACCATGAAAGCTTTGAACATTGAAAACAGTTTCTGCCCTATGGATTTTTACGTGATTCTTGAACTGCTTAGTAAGCAAACATCCCGTTTTACTACAAATGTTATTCATAATTGCCATATTATTCTGTGGTTTTTGTTAAGCTATATGCTTTTTAGACCATTAAAATTGAATTGAATTCAAGCGCATACGGATCCTGAGCTTATGGTCCCTACCTGATGAGTTGCAAAACAGCACGAAACCGGTCGTGGGGTGTGTGACGGAAAAGCATGCAAATGAATATTTTGAATTGAATTGAATTCCACCTGAGCTCATCAAATACTGTACAACAGTATTATTTCAGCCTATTCACTATTTCCTTCTTCAATGATGGCAGCTGGGTGGGACTTTACAAAATGCTCGATCTTATAGGCTGCCCCCAAGACTGCTCAAACTCGTTATTTCGTGCCATTCTGGCATGAAGGACTCAGTCCATTTTAACGGTTTCAGTTCAGAAGGATTTGAATTTCTCCGAAGCATCAAAGAACGTTGTGTTATTGTTCCCTCGATGTTAGCATTTTCTTTGCTCTGCTTCTGAAGCACGCTTTTACGACGAGAACAGAAGGCATTTACCTACGCACGCAAGGTGATGGCAAGCTTTTCAACCTAAACAGGTTCAGAGCACAAACCAAGGAACGATGTGCTAATCCATGACATGCTGGGTACCGACGATGCAGCCATTATTACTCAGTCACAAGAACACCTCCAGTCGCTAACGGACTGTTTTTCGTCAACAGGCAAAGACGTTGGGCTAACAATCAGCACGAGTAAGACCAAAGTCCCTGGTCATGGGATTGTATCGCCTCCAATCATCACTGTTGGAAACTGTCAATTTGTGTCAGTACATCATTTAACATATCTTGGTTCAACCATTGCGGATAAACTGTCGCTAGACATGGAGATTTAAAAGCGGTTTGGCAGAGCAGCTGTCATTTTATCCGTGATCAAACTCCCGTGTTTGGGGTAACTCCAAGTTGACTGTAAAGACAAAGATGATGGTATACAGCGCGTGCGTACTAAGTGCTTTACTGTGCGGCAGTGAAACCTGGACACATCACGCAAGACACGAACGGAAGCTGAATGCTTTCCATCTACGAAGCATCCGTCGTATCTTGAACATATCGTGGATGGACAAAGTGATTAATGCTGAAGTGCTCACAAAAGCTGGTCTACTGAGCATGTTCACCCTACTACAACAGGGCCGCCTGCGGTGGCTTGTCCAAGTCTACAAAAAGGAAAATGGTCGTATTCCGAAAGATATACTCTATCGTGAGTTGAAATCAGGAAGACGACAAATGGGCAGACCGCACTTGAGGTGCTAAGACCTTTGCAAAAGAGATATGAAAGCTCTTGGCATTGAAACCCGCGAGCTGGAAAGAACTTGATGTTGACCGCTCACATTGGAGTCATTGTGTTAAGCGTCGTGTGCTAGCTAGGGTGGAGCTGATACGGCTCTTAACTGCTGAACGCAGATCACGCCGCCGGTGTGAAACTGACATCCATCGACCGAGTTCTGTCTATCATTGCAAGCGCTGCGGGAAAGATTGTTCCTCCGGAATCGATCTGTTTAGTCATTCAAAAAGCTGTAGAACATGAACATTCATGCGATTGTGATGTACATCCACGGTCGACATCGACTGAATTAGGCCAAAAACAACAATTATGCTTTTTACAGCAGCGAACTGGAATTTCATATCTAAATGTAAAAATAGCATTACAAACCTGTTCAATCACACGTAGATGGATTGAACCCATTTGCTTGAACAACTGACCTTTACCATTGTTTACCATTTCTCCAGTGTTTCAAGGTATGAGGATCCTAATCTAACTGTTCCCGTATGATAAGTGCAAACACTACGAAACCGGTCGTGAGGTGTGTGTGTGTGTGATGAAAGTTCATGTAAACACGAATTCAAATAAATTTGTAAAAGTATTCAATTCGGGGATCTACACAAAAATAGGATTGAAACTTCTAATCCGATCATCGATGGCTTCGGTCGAACATTCGCAAAGATCATTAAATTAATTCGACAGGGGATAACAGAATAAGTGAAAGACAACGAGAATTTAGTCATCTATATGCTTTCAAGTGCGATTGGGTTTGTAAACCTGTCATTCCAATTAAAAGTTTGATAAGGTTTCATCATCGTGATCTGTGCATGATTGTAATTAGGATTTCAATACAAACAGACCTAAATTGAAATAAGCCCGAAATACATTATTTCACTGTAAATCAATCGACATTTCTGTCTCTGTATTTCGCCTGGTTTTCACAGTTGGGTAAATGTGCTCAACTCAAATATGCGTCATACCAAATTGAAAACCGGACAAATAATATTGAAAAATATGGGCAACAGAAAATCGCAGTAACCAGTGAATAAAATATTATCGCGTACCACCCAGTATCAGTAAAACTAAAGATAAACATAAGCCCCATGGACTTAAATGGTCTGGTATGTGAAACTAACTATAGTAGAAATACTGGTTTAAAATCAGTTTAAAGGCTCAAACATGATAATTTCAACACGATACAGGGTGAATACTGTAACGCTAGCTTAAATCCTTAATAAATTAAAACGATTATAGCGTGAATGTAACATATAGCGATGTAACATTCAAATAAATAGTGCAATTCGTCCCATTTCTACTTTTAATCCATTATCTACGGATGATTGATCCAAACATCTTCATCATTCAAACGATTTTTGTTGAACTAACCTTATAGTTGTAATATTTGAGTAACGCCACATCAAACAGTTAAATATTGATTTTTAATTTGATCATTTTCATATTTTGCTATTGTAGATGCTATCATAAAAACAACACTTTTGTGAAAATTCCGTCCAGTTATTTATTTTGTTATTGAGAGCATATAGCAAGCACATGATTCTATTGTCCTTACCCGATGAGTGCAAACATCACGCAACCAGTCGTGGTGTGTGTGATGGGAATGCATGCAAATGAGCTTTTTGATAGCAAAATTAAATTTCTCAATAAGGTGACCATATTTCACAATATAATTTTACTTTAACTTGGTTGTGGGTTGAGATAATGATTTCACTTTGGCAAATTTACATGGTGTGCATTAGAATGTGTTTATTTATTTTTAATTTAACATATTCCATCCTTTGCCTATCTATATTCAAGTCGAAACTTGAGATCATATGTGAGCTAATCCAAATTTTGCCCCCAACTAATAATAAACTATTATCGTCCCATTGTTTTTGATTTTATTCATACATATATATATTTGTACCAATAGTTCGACTCTATGGTTATTGTAAAGTTAATTGCTTTTTCAACCACAAATCCTAAATCTTGAATATTGCCTGGTATACGAGCAATTGCAACTTGCATAACATCATTAAATCTCAATTTCAGTATAATTATTCAACATACATACGATAGCGTATGAAAGTTTACATGCTTTGGTGCACACAACCTTTCAGTTAAAGTGAAAGGAGTATAAATATTCATATAAAATCAAAGTTTGGGGCTAGTATGACGAACCAAGATTGTCAAATGCCAAATCATAAATTGATTCCTGGGCGTGTACGCAAGAAGCTTATAAACGATCAATATCTTGCGCTACTCGGATGTGGAGTGTAAATGCTGGATATGTTAGGATCACAATAACTATCATCATAAGCTTCATAAAATACGAGCGCTTCTCTATCATGGGCTGTTAGACGCTAGCAGTCTGCAGAATAAAACATAAACACATATACTCGAAAGCTCGCAATAGTTCGGCATTCGTACGTCCAAAATAACATTGTAGCTTATTCTCTCGGTAGAAAATTAATCAAATAATTGCTAATAGATAGCACATAATGAATCGAAGGTCTGAAAAACCAAGGGTAGCTCATTGGTTAAGCGCTGCTAAGCTGGAGAAATGATTAGTGTAAACAGTAGTTAAAGGTTTTTAAAACGCTCAATCGAAATGTGGAATCGTTTTTGGGTGATGACAGTATCTTTGCATACAAACTATACTGATGATAACTTGGAATTATGCCAATTTTTAACGCAACTTTTGCTGATCTACGATAGCAGACGAAATACAACAATAAAGTATAAAATTTTGCAGCACAAAAATCATGTTCGCAAAACGGCATTGTCATTGCACCATTTTTAAGACAAAAGTTAATAAACTGGACAGTTTTGATACTGTTTGTATCCTCAGAACGTACACCTCAAGACTGGCCATTAGTGAGTGTTGTGTTTTGGTTTTAAATAGGAAAACTTTTAAATTTTTGACGAGATAAGATGCTCGAACCAGTCGATAAACATTTACACCAACAAAAACGTACAATAAACTACGGTTGAATATCAGAGAGTAAACCTACCAAACATTTATGCTGCGTGTGGCAATATGTAGCATCTTTTAATCGATACATAAACAGCGCAAATACAAACTAATTCTAAACAGGCTTTCTTGTCAGCATAGCTAGATGACGCAAAACTTAATTATGCTGTTAGTACTAGAACATTTGTGAAACGCCGTGATTCAATCATTAATCACAATTGCGGTTATATTCAATCGTAATTTGCAATAATTAAAACAAACTCACATGCGGTAAATCATACCCCATCCTTCACTGTGAGTTGAAGCGACACAGATTATCAACAAAAAATTGATTAACTTCCACGCGGAGACGCACATAATTATGTTCATTCAATTAAGTCACATGAATTTATGCAATTAATCCATTCGTTTCATCATTAACAAGCTAGATCCTTTTTAGTAAACCATCAACATTTTCGGGTTGATTGCGAATGAATTTCACGAATCATTGGGCAATCCGCCTCGGTTAGCGACGGTCATCGGTGGACAATCTTCATAAACACATCACACACAAGCACATGCTGTGTGCAAAAAGTCTGAATATTACACCCAACATCCATCAGCTATTCATTCCTCGTACATGTAGAGACGCGCGCGCCAAATAGTATATCTTATACACGCACCGATTCACTAAGCATCTACCAAAGCATGGTTGTATACTACACTTACATTGCACAGGGGATGATTGATGATGAACGCATATGGATGAGGGCAGGATGTGAAACAAGTGCCCGGTGTGTTACCATGATCGGTAACAACGAATCAACCATTAGAATCGTTGATTTTCACCCCTTTAATGCGCAAGATTGTTCACGGGAGCGATCATTAATCATTCGGACAACTATAGATGAATTGAACAGTTTCGGTGGATCATTTGCTTTGTGTTGGTGGAATAATAAACTTCCAGGAGTTGGGATTCACTGACGTGTGCCATTTGTAAATCCTACTGATTAATGTTCTTTTTTCCTTCGTTAACACATACCTTGCAATCGTAATGTTGAGTGCTAAAATAGAGTGGTTGTATTTTGATTAAATACTGAAGAAAAGAAGAATTATTTCCTTGTTTATATTCAATCGGAGTAATTATGGTTAGAACACGATTGTTTAAATGAATTAATCGCTGCCTTGGATTGTGCGATTTCATCCCAGAAAGGATACAATTCAAATTTTCACTCTATTTCCTTCCGGCATTGAGTATATATCGATGCACCTATCGAGTATCTATCACAATGTATCGATTGAATCATATGTCACTTTATCGATGTATATAAGCTTTGTTAACCTCCTTCGGCCGATGATGACCGTGTATTTGCATCGCGATCACACGACGATTTTGTGCTCCAAAGCATTTCACAATACAAAGCAGTCCGAAACCGGTTAAACAATTTCTCCCACAGCGCACATAGTTGACACTTCACACCGTATCCTGAAAACTAGTGGATAGGAGAATGTATCTACCAAATTTGTACATCCAATATATGTTTAAGTAACGATGAGTGCTAAGTAAATCATTCTGCTGACTTTCATGTCTCATATGAATGGTCCGAGCTTCAATGCCATACAGTAAACTGTTTAGTACGCACGTTGTGTATACCATTTTGCGTTTTGAAAAGCTCCAACAGTTTAACGTAGTTAATAGTATTCGAGTAATCAAACACACACACACACACATATATATATATATATATATATATATATATTGGTGCGTGGATGATATCGGTCTGATTTATGTGCTTTACAGTGAGCGGTCAAGAACAACTTTTTCCAACTCTTAGGCCCAATATTAAGCACGTCAATAGCGAATAAGAATTACACGCTTGCTCTGGAGCCCGAATTATTTTGCCGCGCTACGCAGAGTGCACGCGGCGCATTTTATGAGCTATTGATTGCACTGCTTGTCTGTCGTAGCTAACGTGCAAAACTTTTGGGTACTCATTAGGAATTCCCATTGTGAACATTTGTCGAAAATTTGTCAGAGATTTTATATTGCAACCAAACGCCAGTAAGAAATTACTAGGTAGCCTTAACCCAAGTTGTAATTGTAGACGGTCTAATTTCCGTATCACGGTCGTATATTACATTGTTAGTGTTCAGGCAATCTGTATGTTTTCCATCACGATCTTGAGAAAAACACCAACTAAAACACGCACCTGGTTCACATCTGTCGACCAAAGTGATGATGCTTATCACACAGGCAAACCAGAAATCACGATTAGTTGGTGGTACGAAACGACCCATGTAAGAATCATTCAACAAAGTGGTAAACTTCGTCCGGAAAGACTTCACGCGTCTAACTTAGAGCTTGATAAATAAAGGTATACTTGTAGGCCTTGAAATGAAAACATGCTTTATTCAATATACAGTGGAACCCACCTACAACGAATTCATGAATTGAACGAACTCACCATGATTTCCCAAATAAATTCCTTCTTTGTAAGCTCATTTAAAACATTCATACAACGAATCTGTTCGTTACGAATCTCGCCTTTTACTAACACTGTACACGTTCCCGACAGCTATGTTTGTTCAATAAAGTTCATACATACAACGAACTCGCTTTGTATTGCCTTTAACACACAATGCTCCGTCAAGAGTGGCCTGCAGTGCGCTAAGAATAGAACTGACACAGTTTAGCGAGACACAGGCAGCCTAGCCTACAGTGTGCTAACTGACTCGTACGCACGCACAAGAAAATCACGTGAATTCTCTGTGACTGGTACAGCCGCAGTGCCATTGTCGGACGAAGACAGTGACACAGAAGTCGTAGCTCCTTCTGTGAAAGATGCCAGGAGTGCTCTTGATTTCTGCAGGAGATTTTTTGGATAGAAGGAAAAGACGTCGAAAGAGAGATCGAGGCGGTGGCGAAGTCAAAACTTAAACAAAAGATCAACGCCATCTACGTCATGAAACGTGAGATTGGACTGTCAGTGTGTGCAAGATGTTTCTACTACTTCATTTTAGAATAAATGTACTATTATTAACATGAACTTGGATTTAATGTTGTGATCTGTCTGTTGTGGCATCATCTATTCATCAAATGGATTACACGCATGCAGAAACACACAAAGGTAAGACATTCTTCACTTCTTTATTGTTTACACGTGTACAGAAAAACGGCGGCAAAATCACGTCTGACAATGCGTTTTACTTGCAACGAACTCCGCTTTTAACGAACATTTTACACTCCCCCCAGCGATTCGTTGTACCCGGGTTCCACTGTAATTGTGGTTGCAGAACTACAGAAATGTTCAAGAAAATTAGATATTCTCTTTGTTTTAAGACTCCCAGAACCCTATCCTAATGTTTCCATCGAATTAGGACAAACAGCCAGAAACCGCTTTGCGGTGAACGAAAGCAATATTATACATCAGACTTGATAATTCATTACGTAGCTCTTGTATATCATACTGGTTAACTCGACATCGTTAGGTTCTGTTATTTTTATTTGTTTTATCGCCATGTACCAATTTTGTGCGGATAGCAAATCTATTCAGGAAAACCACCAAATTTGCTTTCCAGTTTTATAAATACTATTAAGTTTAACTATAGCAACCCTGCTGATTAGGCTCGAACCGCCTCGAAGAGAGTTACAAGTATCAAGAACGAGGTTGTTTAGAAAAGTAGAACTTCAATAAATGCTTTCGTTTGGCGAATTCCTGCATCGGAAACTTCTAGATACATTCTAAATACGTTTGTAAACGGAATTTGGAGCGAGAAATCTCGCTGCAAACAAATTTACACACAATAAAAGCGCAGTCAGCGAAGTGCCGTTCTGAATTGCACTTCGTGCGCACAACAAAGCACCAAAATCGGATTCAACGCTACCAGATGGATGTCTGCATAAAAATTGTACTGGTGATATTGTTTTTTACCAAGGCGCTAACTTTAACGAAACATGACTTTGGTTGTAACAGCAAGGCGCCTTTTGCGAATGATGTTTTAACAACCACCAAACACGCTGCTAGAATGACGGTACCCATCACACACACTCACCTGGGTATAGTTAACAGTGAGCACTACTCGCGAATATTCACACTTGATGCTTTACTTGAAAGCCTGCACGTGCTGAATGCCACAAAGGCCGAATGTGATGCTACCACAGAGAATTTCAAGGCGCAAGAAATTTTACATGAACTTTCGGATTCCGTGTTTTTCGCAAAATAAATAAAGCGATTAACTTTCTGGAAATTATTGTCAAGAGCTTTCGTGGAAAGATTACAGTAGTGAAAAATGCGAACCAACGGTAGTAACCACAATATCTAATCGATTGGTGAGATCGCAAAGGTATTGAGTAATCTGTCTAATTAGGTTGTCCCGGTAAAACGAAGGAGTTAAGTAAAGCAACCAACTTTATACAGCATATTCAAAATGAATTTACCACGGCTAAACTTTTGTCACTGACGGTTATCGAGAATCGGGCTTTCCGAGAGTCACACATCAATCACGTATTGAGCTAAAATATGTCAGTTCAAACCGAGCCGAACATTTTTGCGAAATTAGTCGAGTTGAAATGTTTAGCGAAAACATTTGTGGAAAAGCATGACTGAAGCGCAACCGAGTTTGTGTGGCCATTTAAGTGGGTATACCATATCGCTCCGAGGTTTAGTTGCTGCATGGAGAAAAGAAACTGGGCTACGCTGAACGCATTTCGATGAGCACATGCGCCCAACATTTATTAACTAATGCAGCCACCACCAATATAATGGTTTTCTTTCACATTCAATTGAGCTGCACTGTAGCGATCTTTGTTCTTATTCGAACATCCTCAGGAAAAGTGCACAAGTATACCTTCGCTCACGATGAACTATAATCATGTTTCGTCCAGAGCAAGCAACGTTTGCGGCACAGTTAACGCATAACCGCCAAGAAGATTTCAGCAATATCTGGACAGGTCCGAAGACACCTAGCTCTAAATAAGTTTTTAGTCTGTAGTGCATATGCAATTCGGATTCCAGCAAAATAGACGATGAACATAGCAAACAATAGTCCACACATTCGCATACGGAATGCGACAAAACTGGTGTACATGATAGCAACAGTACAAACAGGTAGATGACACGATTTAAATCCCCTCGTCATTAAAGCATAGAAAATCAATATAAAGCGGACACCATCGATGGAGTAGCTATTTTAAACCCGAACTCGAACAGCGGTGATAGCTGTTGAGGGGAAGAATACTCTCATCCAGTTCTAGAGCTACACTAACGATGCATCTGTCTGGCGCGAGGAACATGCTATAGCCTGCTCACAACACGGGGATCATTTTGTAAACGAACGACGCACCTTCTCGAAACCTGAGACCAAACTATCAGATTCGCATGATAACATACTTTAAGATGGCATCAATCACGAAACGGGGGAACAGCGGAAAACACTGAGTCGGTCTCGCGAAGAATCAAACAAAAAGGGCCTGACGTAAATTGACATTCTTATCCGTTTGACTAGCAAACTGGAACCCAACTTGGAATGGGAATACTCAAGGAAAAGTATGGCTGAATACATGTTCCATAGATCGTACCTGGCTAGCCAAAGATAGCAGCCAAGCATACCATATGCAACAAGATGTGTGCAAAATGTTGTCCATGAAAGTCATATTAATGTAGCTTGAATGTCAAAAGTGAGAAGTTTCGATAGAAGTTAAAATGAAAATCATGGTAAAACAAAGATAAAAACTCCCAAAAGTCAAATAAAAACAATGTCACGTGAAAATCATGATGGAAAATCAAATGGGCCATGATTGCGATATCACACGAAAAACATCTTCAGAAACTGATTCCGATGGATACGGAATTGATTTGATTTTTTGTCGAACATATTGTTTGCGAGGCTAGGCGTGTCTGACAACCAAGCACGGGCACGATACGCTGCCAAATGTGCGTAATATGTGGGGCTTGGATAAGACACACTTCGAGAACATCGCATGTAATTGTGACACAAATAGAAGCTGAAATTTTGCAACTCCTCAGACGACCAGCTAGAATCATCATACAGCACACGGTAGTAGGCAGGCTTCACGGTACCCTGCAAGAGAAACAGAAAAGGCAATGTTAAAACGAAGGTGCAGAGCAAACGATCGACGGGGCTTGTGGGAGCAAATGCACCTATCTGGAGCACAAGAGACGTCATAGGATCGTGCGGCACTATGCTAGGATAAGGCTTGTGCTTTCATACCATCATGTGAGTTCCAATACAAGAGTGCATCACATACAATAAAAAATAAAGCGTGCAAGCAAGACTCGAGTTCCCGAATGATATGTAGATATGGTATGGTATGAAAGCACAAGCCTGATCCAGGCAAAGTGCCGCACAGTCAGAGACTGCACGTGGGCTAAGATACTGCCAGGTTGCCCAGGCCTAGACAGATATGAGGGGGGAAATAGAAATATGGTACAATAGAAATAGATATGGTACAAAACAAGAGCGACAACCTTCTGAAATCCCGACAACGATAATCATAAACCAGCAAGAATTCTGAGTTTCAGAAGTTCACGAGAACCGTTCGAATGACAACACCTCCGAAAAAGGACTATATGGAGAAGGTCAGCAGCTATTAAACGTGAGTTCGGTTACACGAGCACATCGTTGTGGGGGCTTGAATTGAACCGGGTGACAGGAAACCGATTGACAAATCAGATCGAAGCGACCGCCGATACGGATAGGTTGAGGTGTGGTAACGAGATTTGCCTATGAAACACACGTGTGTGTTCCAATCTTTGTCAGGTGTGTAAGCAATGTATTGACAAATTGATGTGTTTGTGTTGTGCGATTCTCGGGTGAATGTGATTATCGATGAAAAGTTTGACCTCAGGGGGCGAATTGGGACAAGTGAATATGAAACGTGGTGAACATTGCATCGAGTATCATCGAGGCGTGCAGCGTGAGTTGACATCAATTTAGCCTACGTAAGTACCACTTCCCTCCATCCACTATAGCAACACCACGTCTATCGATACATTCTGGTTGTTCATACGCATCAGCACGAACAGCAGCTGAGCTTCGGTAATCTTGCGATGTGCGCACCCTTTCTCAATAGAACGCAAGCAACGGTCCACAAACGAACAGAGTTGAAAGTTGAAGCAGTCTATCTATCGGTTCTGTCCTCGAATTCGAAACGACAGAACTAAGGGCTTGGATAACATACACGCGATTGCTGATTAACGTAATTTTAATTTCTAATCGACCAATTTTATTATCAACAGTACCGCCCTAGGGTTGAGGCATTGCAAAAGCTTATCAACAAGAATAGTTTACTTTCTTCAATCCCACTATTAGGCAGTGTCTATGCTAGATGGACGAATGTGCAATCTTGCACTGCATAGGTAACACATTATTAAATTGATTTACCACTGGTGCTGAGCTGCCTATGGAAACAGGATATAGCCTCAACCGTTACCCTTTATTATAACTGTCTGGATTAAGGCTACATGAAAGTATTCCAGGAAACATGCAGTCCATAACTGTGGACAAGTTTGCCGGGCGTCAGAATTGTGACTGCACACATACCTCACTGAATGCATGAAAGCATTGCCAAACTCAATGCCGGATCGGACTTTGTCGTAAAACTGAATGAATCGTTAAAAACGGGTAAACGCAAACAGGAACTAGTTTTGATCTTTATACTAAAATTTACGAGCGAATCTACTAGATTCGATGACCCCGATTCTTTATACAAGGATTTCCTAACCGATACAGCCTAGCAAACGGCAAAACACAGAATGAAAGGTGTGTGGCCATCTAACAAATTATATTGCAAGTGAGATGCGACCCACAGAAGATTGACGCAGGTATGTATGTATGAAAGCACAAGCCTGATCCAGGCAAAGTGCCACACAGTCGTAGACTGCATGTGGGCTGAGATACTGTCAGGTTGCCCAGGCCTAGACAGATATGAGATAGAGAATAGAAATGATAGTGAGACTCCAGCGCATTTCAGCATGCAGCTCACTACCGGTAGCCAGTCAATTTAGCACGGTCAGCCACACAGCACAAAAGTACCGCACGATTGCACATTCGTGAAGCAGGCAATGCAGAACCGTCATCTGTTTGCTAAATTCATCATGTTTTCAAAGTTATACTTGCATGCCACGGTTGTATCGGGTTCTGACATTGTGGTGTGTGACGGGAATGCGAGCATCATGTTTTCGTATCAACGAAGGACAATTTTTGGCGCGTACCGTTTAACAGAATTAAGAGATACCGAGATGAACAGTAAAAACTCTGACCCAAAACTTTGGCTACTGCACTAGAAAAAAAAAACTGAAACGTATATTGAAGCAATCAATCAAGACGAATAAGAAACCTCGTACAGGTTGAGTTCACGGCGTGCTTGACAATTTGAAATCTGATGTCGTCTTGTATTCTCTTAATTTTGTGGTGAAATTAATTTGATTACAGAAAATTTGCGTGCAGGAATAAGGCCACGTATACAAATCACACCAGCTACCAAATTTCTGACATGAATCTGGCGAACAAAAGAAAGTGTCGTTCGTTGTGCACATGCAAGTGCGTCGCCTTGATACGATCTATTTTACGTATGGACGAAATCAAGGTGAGTCGGAACGTATTCCACCGAATGAATCTTATTCAACCTCGTCAAACGTTGTTGGGGTACATCGGATGTGTTTAGAAACAGAAACAACGAGAATTTTGGTTTAGAATAAGAGAGCGTCCGTTTCAGCTTGATCGCGAACTCAGAGAGATATGAAAGGAGCGCATATTACAGAATAAATTTATTCTCAACGCCAATAACAACAACCATTAGTATTCTAGTATTGATTTTAAAACCGAGACCTTCATTATGGTAAGAATAGGTTTAGCATTACAAACGGTAACGGATAGGGACGAACCTGGATTCCAATAGCGGAACTCAGATAAAAGTCAAAATCACGGTGATGGACAACATCTTTATCGATTACCGTTCCCGGTTCAATGTTGCCATTAGTTTTCTTACCATCGGAGGGTCTAAAATGAAACAGAACGGGGAAGGAGCAACAATCAGATAGCGCAAGCAAAATAAGCTAGAAACTGTAGTAGTAAGGGACTGAATGACGGCATGGTTGAAATTGAATGGAGTTGGAACGTATTTCGAATTTCGGTGGCAATCCTACGGTATGCCCAACAGAATACCCTGTCACAAATCACAATTCAACCAATTGTGTTCTGTACTGTTAATTATAACTCATGTCGTCTGCACGAATGCAAAATAACCCTGCGAAAATGACAGGTTTGTTATCATCGCATGCTTCAAGAAGCACGTAATACCTCAATTCCCGACACATCTCGTCACCATACATTTTAAACAAAATACATTGAGTATTGATACACTGTTATGGTACTTTTCGTCGTACTCTCGATGACCTGATTACGAATAGCACATGATAGTATCAGACGCGCGATAGAGATAACATGTATAGGCGAAAAAACAGACACCGTTTAGAGAAATGAACCAAGGAAGCAAGTTTTAGACCAGCGTCCTCGCTTGAAAGCACGGGCACCGTTGGACAAATGGAGGAAAGTTACTTCACAAGCAAACTGTCGTGTATCGCGTGTGACCAACACAACGGCAATTTCCCGATTTCAAGCCTTTATTGAGGTATTGGTTTTTACCGTCCGTTTCCAGAGATTACATGGAAAGCACAAGCTTCGTTGTAGCAATCACGCCGCAGTTCTCCCCACCGAAGCACAAGATTTGATATCACTCTGTTGGAAATTTGTCGACATTTATGTATTGCTTGTTTCGCGCAAATTACAACATGGGGCACGTTATATAGCATATTGTACATGTTAATATCGGTCATTGTATCTCGGTAAATCCGTGTGTTCAAACTGATGGTTCACGACCGTAAAGATAATAGATGACACAGGCTCTTGGTCAAATAATCTTATACGCGTTCCTGTTCTGGTTACTTACAGCGGGTGAAAAGCTAAACACCCACTTGCTAACAACCAAGACAAAATGCTATCACGTCTCATCGGATTTCACTATTGATCATTCAGTGTCACATGAGCGGAGCATATGATCTTCTATCCGATAATAAGAAAGCACCACCCCTTGGTAACACACAAGATAAAATGCTATTACGTTTCACCAGATTTCACTATTGATCGTTCCGTGTCATATGAGCGGAGCATATGATCTGGTCCCAAATATGTGTCGCAAGCTCCCTTTAGATTCATTTGATACGCGTTCGTGCTCAGGTCCAGAACGTATATGACGCCGTTGATGAACGATTTCAGTTGAGCGTCGCGAAATCCGGTGGGATCTTGACGCTGATTGTATAGTTTAACAGGCTGACATTGAAGTGCCACAACCTCCGTCATCGTGTTCCGCCCATACTTGGCAGTATCCCACAGAAACGAGGAATGAGTTACTCAAAGTGGTGAGATATGTTTCTGGAACTGAAGGATCAGAGAACTCTTCAATCACCATCGACCTATCATTTTAAGGCGTAGTAGAAGAGACCTTTAACGTAAACCTACACCGAACAAAAATAAGAATACATATAGGCATTCAAAAAGGAGCGGTAGTCCTGTGCGTGGATACCAACACCCACATATCCCAAGATGGCAAGTGGGGTATTAAAGGAACAGCGAAGACAGTAGCGAATCAAAAGGTCTGGAGTAGTCAGTTCTGTAATTATAGATGGACTAAATAAGCGCGTTTTTGATAGACAACTTATATCAACAGCTTAAGCTACAGACCAATGCAGTCTGTTCGTTTATCGGTCTCAAGGTTCTGATAGTCAGATTTCCGTTGTGAGCAGAAGTGAGATGTTCCAAAGAGGGGTCCGAGAGATTCAAAACGGAGGATGTTCCAACATCTTTAACCCTTAACGGTCGAATGGGGCGAATTCGGTACACGAAATTTAAAGGTATATGATAGGTTAAATTAGACAGATCACTTTCGTATGCGGGGGTATCGGAATCGGCACAGGTTCTCGTTTGGTATGCGTTTGAGACAGCTGAGCAATGCAGCGCACCAGTTGTCAACAAACTTCAGAAGTGAGGTGACGCTTGTGAAATTTCACTCCGTGCTTCATTTTTCTGCGTGCAATGGCTGAAGAACCTTGTAAGTATACTGATAATTTTTTGCTTCATTTATAGACATCTTCTGAACACATTCAACGTATACACGAATGATGAAATATTTTTCTATGCGAAATATGACTGTCGGAATATGTCTCAAATATGTGACATCCGGCATGTGAACCTATACAAGAGCGTGCCCCAAAAATGATACAACCGGAACTTATGCTCCCAAATCTCATTCAAATGTTTAAAAATGCTCGAACAATACCTGCCGAATAAACCTAAAAAGTTTGGCTACAAACTTTTCGTACGCGCTGACGATCGTGGGACGATGTGCGATTTCATCCCATATACTGGGAAAATATCCCCCGTCGATGATCCCAACGTCCCAAACATTGGTGCTAGCTCAAATATTGTGCTACATCTTGCTAAGACCATCTTGTATTTTTTGATAACTGGTTCACCTCTGTGCACCTTCTGCAATACTTGTCAGATGTGGGGATATTTTGTTGTGGCACAGTTAGACTGCCACGATTAGCTGGCTTACCAAAAAACATGAAGAATGACAAGCGCCTAATGAAAAAAGGCAGGGGCTCCTTTGAAGAGAAAGAACTGATGGAGGGACATTCAAGTGTCACCCTGGTTCGCTGGTACGACAACAAAGTAGTCAATTTGGTGTCTACATTTGCCAGGGCAAATCCTCTATCAACTGTCCGTAGATTTGATAAAACTACAAAGAGGTCCATTGAAGTACCTTGCCCTGATTATTGTGAAACGATACAATAAGTCAATGGGTGGTGTAGATGTGGCAGACCATCTTCTTTCTTTGTATAGAATAAGCATGATATCAAAGAAAGCTTATCACCGTCTGATCTATCACTTTCATTGACATGGCTATAGTTAATTCATGGCTTTGTTATCGTAGAGACTGCAAGAGGCTTTCTCTTCCAAAAAAAGAAGTGCTCCAGCTTGCTTCCTTCAAACTTGAGGTAGCTTTCACCCTTACCAAAGCTGTAAAAATTTGCTTGCCTCCTAAACGTGGACGCCCATCTCTAAGAGGTGAAGACGCTAGCAGCAAAAGAAGGTGTGGAGCCCCATCCGACTATGTGAGGTTGGACCAAGTGGCACATGTGCCTTGTGTCGAGAAAAAAAGAAACCGATGCAGGTTCAAAACTGTCCTGGAAAGACGAAGATATTCTGCACTAAATGCAATGTCCACTTATGCTTAGACAAGCATAAGAACTGATTTGCGGCATTCCATGGGTTTTGATCGCGATGACTGCATGAAGGAAATACATTATTTTCTATTCAACCTATTTTTCTACCTTGTGTGTGTTTCACATTAAAAAATTTAATTGAGAAATCTTTTTTACCTTTTATGTCTCATATGACTATAGCTGGAAATCAATGAAAAAGGTGCCAGCACCAAATTTGTCCCAATTTTATATTTTCCGTAATATATAAAAAACTAAAAATACTTTCTGTCCCCATTTAAGGATAGCAGTTTCATCGAAAAAAAATGCAGGAGAAAAAAATTATTTCAATGTAAAATATAATTCAGGCAGTTAAGGGTTAACACAATCATTCCTAACGTTGGAATGGAACTGTTAGGACGAAAGAGCAATGTCAGAAACAGTTTGAATAGTAGCGCCAGCGGTAGCTCGTGTCCGCATATCGCCATGGCGTATGCAGCAGGCAAAACGATTCTGTTCGGCGTACGCGACGGCTGATCAATTATGGAGTTTATGTAATTATGATCATGAATCTATGTGAGCGAAGCTTAAACAAGTGAACAATTAGGGTTCTCGACTCAGGCATTTGATTAAGAAGCCTGGCCTATATGGCCGTGGGTTGCGACCGTATTCGTCTCCTTCGTATGAGTGACTCGAATCGTGTCAGGAAAACATCACCCAGTGTAGCTCAATGGGCCGTAAAAGTAGACACACCATTGAACCAAATCAATGAGTTGAGATTCAGCGCACATGGAGCAGCACTGCTGTACAACGGCCCGGTTCTCAAGTGAGTAAAATTGATCGGATCCCGTCCAGACGAGAACAGGAGGCGCTAATCCTTAAAATATTACTGAAAATTCAAACGTGGCATACAAGCGCAACTTGTTTACCATTTTTCCACTGTTTCAAGCGCACGCGGATCCTGATTCTACTGTCCCTACCCGATGAGTGCTAACAGCACGAAACCGGTTGTGAATGTGTGTGTGATGGAAATGCATGCAAATGAGCTTTTTCGTTCATGATCATGGGTTTAAACCCTGTCTACATGAGTGCCGACTCATGTGATTGAACAGGTGGGTGGTACCAACATTATGCAACAGTCGCATACAAGCACAACTTGTTTATAATTCTTCCACTATTTCAAGCGCTCGCGGATTCTGATTCAACTGTCCATACCTGATGATTGCAAATAGCACGAAACCGGTCGTGGGGCGTGTGTGTGATGGAAATGCACGTGAATGAGCTATTTCTGAAGACAGACTACAGAAAATAAATGAAAAACAAAACAAAAAGAATGGTAGGATTATAACAGACATAGAAACGTACAAATTCGCGGGCATGAAGCGCAGACGGTGACGTTTCTGCACGACGATGTATGTGATGCGTGGAGGTTTTTCGTACGCGAATTTCAAACACGCTCGTTGTATGGCGTACAATTCTTCCACGAGCACCATTTCGAACTGGCCTTCGGAAACTCCGTCTCGGTAGAAGATTAAGCAAGTCGGAAACTTGCGTCCGTTTTCATGCATATAGCACTACGAAGCAAACCCAATTAAAATACGAAAGTTAGTGTTGGTGATCGATTGGAATATGTTTGGGACCGATCGTGTATTCATAATGCAGAGAAATTTGAGTGCAATCGGTTAGAGTTGAATTATCCGAAGCGGATTTCTGCAGAATTTGTGGAAAACACGCGGAGGTTTCAGCCACACAAACGGATCGAATAGGAGAAAGACAAAACCGTAAGTTCAACAAGTTATTCGAGTTTTATAATAAACGTTCTTCAGTTAAATGTAATAAGTCATTATCTAGCAACCAGTATTCTAGTGTTTTGAATTTATCTAATCGACAACTTTCGCAAGCTGAACAAAGATTGTTGGAGAAGGGCTTGAATTTCTGCATAAGTAAGAGCTTTATGAAAGCTGAGGGATCATTAAATGCACTCCCCAACGAACAGGCAGACGCGGTAAGAAACTGTATCGCAGGTGTCATTAAAAATCGGGAACAAAGCGATGCAAACCTTGATTCACACGAAAGGCAAGCACTTCTTACGCTGAAACAAGATACAAATATAGCCATTAATAAGGCTGATAAAGGTAAAGTAACGGTAATTTTGAACAAAAGCGACTATTTAGTCAAGGTTGGGGTACACTTATCAGGGGGACCTTATGAACGGATAGATAACGGTAAAATGAAAAAGGTAATAAATAATTGCAAAACGGTAGTCTCTAGGTATTTGCCTGGCGCTAAGGAGAGTTTGGGAAAGGGCTTGTGGTATAACCTGTATCCCAAGTCGACTCTAACTCCTAGGTTCTACGGCCTACCTAAAATACATAAAGAAGGCATTCCTGTAAGACCTATCGTCGACGGTATCGGATCACCTGCGCACGAGTTAGCTAGACATTTGGCTTATTTGTTGAAACCTTTATTCGGCAATACAGCATCGTTCATCAAGAACGCAAATGACTTTGCAGCACGCTTAAAGTCGGTAACAATAGATAACGATGAAATAATAGTTAGTTTTGATGTGAGCGCTTTGTTCACCAACGTCGATACAACAAGTGCATTACAACTAGCTAGACGGGCCTTGGAATCTGATGCCAGTTTGTCAGACCGCACAAACTTGAGCGTCCAGCAAATTATCAACGGTGTATCGATCTGCCTAAGTATGTACCACTTCGTATTTAATGAGCAATGGGTTCACCGATATCTCCAGTACTTGCGAACATGTATATAGAGCATTTCGAGAACAAAGCCCTTAACAATGAAGGGTTCAAGCCAAAATTATGGTGGCACTATGTTGATGACACATTTGTTATCATCAAGCGAGATCAGTTAGAGGCCTTCTTTAAATATTTAAATAAAATAGACCCATGTATTACTGTCACAAAGGAAGTGGAATCCTGCACAGGCACTCTTCCATTTTTGGAGTGTTTAGCACAAAAAGTAGACGGGAAAATAAAAACTTCTGTTTATCGGAAACCTATCGATACAGATGCTGTACTACGATACACTTTCGCTCATCCAAGACAGATCTTCAGTTCCATAGCTTGTTCCATTTTCCACAAGATAGAACACCTGTGCAGCGACGAAAGGGAGCGAAAACAGGCGCACCGTGAAGCGAGCCAAAGGCTCATAGACCACGGTTATCCAAAACGTTTTGTAAAACGCCAATTGATGAAGGTAAAATACCCATCCGAAAAATTGGAGAAAAATTGGCGAGATACAGTCTGTATACCTTATGTAAAATGCACTTCTGAAGCGATACGTAGAATCTTGAACCAGGCGGCCATACGCGTAACTTATAAGAAAGGGAAAACTATCCGTTCAATTCTGATGCACCTCAAGGATAAGACGCCTCTAGCTAACGTTACAAACAGCATCTACAGAATCAACTGTAAGGACTGTTCGGGTGTTTACATAGGGCAGACTTCCAGGGAAATTCACACTAGAATCGACGAACACCGAAAGCCTGTCCGGAGACAGCCCCGGGATGCGAGGGAATATCAATCCCTTATTCGTGATTCCGCCTTGGCGGAGCACGTTTTAGATACGGGCCACAGCAAAAGATGTCACGACACGGACGGCATACATGCATAAAATCATCACAACATAAAACAGACTGAAATAGAAAATAGACACGTTAGAGCACCTAACGATTAGTTGTACGACGGTAAAGACGTACGACTATATTCCAAAAGCATCGAAGGGTAGACATTACACTTTCAAGTTGCTTCGAGTGAAATTACTGCAGCAAAACAACTGAATGATCTTACAGTTAGCCCATGTATACGGTTGAACGGAGACTTGAAAAAGATCTCCCTTAGCCGAAATTTTCGCAGCATACATTCATTGCAACATCAGGTGCATGAACTGAGTTCGCAAAACCAATTTAACCCAACATCGAGTCAGAAAGAATGACGGAGACTGTAGCATTATGAAAAAAAACGCGTGCGTTTTACGACTATCATCAAACGCGAAAGACAAAAAAACAAGGACAAACCTTTAGTAATTCCTCTACCATACTTTCCAAATTGTCGATAATTTCCCGTGTGGTACGTGTGTCAGAGCAGCTGGTTGCTTGTTGGCATACAACCGCAGCGTACCGAGCTAAATCAGGCGTATAGCTGGCCGTCACTGCAGCAACCGAATATCTCAAATTATTACTGCTTTGCCCTGGAGGTGGATGTGTCACATCAGCACCAAAAACAATGAATCGTTCAGACGACTCGTTGGGACGCGAGTTCAGCAACGATGGAATTGTCCAATTCACTCCGCCAAGTTTGCAGTTTATTTTCAACAACAAATTAGCTGAGGAAGACAAACAATGCGATAGATTATAACATGAGCCTTTTAAAAGATCTCGCAAGTTGATCGAACAAAATTGCGCGAACGTTGACAAACAAGACAAGCGGTTGTGGGCAGAGATATGTAAAAAACAAAACACAACGCAAACAATGGTCATGACAAGAATACACCAAGAGCTGCATTTACCAAATAGAGTTGAAAAATAATTGGTCAACTATACATGACACGAGTTGTCTGTTGTGTGTTGTTAAATTTCATTGCGATAATATTGTAGTTGCTGAGGGGTCACAAAGCGGATGTCACGTCTGAATTTCGTGAAGTTATCAAACTAGCTTCAAAGAATCAAGCAGAGGAGTTAACGGAGAATGGCTAACAAGGATTTGTTGAAAATTAACCAACGTATATCAAAATAATCATAGAACAAAAGCACTACAGTCCAAATTAAAGCAGTGTATCACAGACAACTGTTTCTCGAAGTATTAAAACGTACCCAAACATTACAATACATGACGTTTAACATTGAAACCACTCTTAAATAAGGTCCATACAAGAAACCACGATGTTCGAAAGCAGATTCACGGAATGATTCCTGGTCAAGCGATCAAGACGCTTTTGAATGATCATGTTATGCGTTGTTTGTGACTTGTTGACGAAAATAAAATGATTCGAAAAAGTTTACGCATTGCAAACAGAAAATCGAAGCAGCACTTACGATGCTACGAGTAGGCTTTGGGGACAGGCAAAGGGAAGTTTAACAACGTATCAGTAGCTTCAATCTATCGCACAGGTAAACGCATACAAATTACATTTAAAAGCTACAATAACTTGATACACATTAGCAAGCATCCGCTCGTCAGGAGACAAAATGCCAGTCACGAGAGACATGTCAAAGCAGAGCTCGTTTAGATGTCAAAAACAACGAGATTTAATCATAATTCCAACATCGCCTGGATAAGTGGAACATCCAGACGTTGAAAGCGCGTGTAAGCGAAACATACACCATACTCCACGTTTAGATAGCGTCGCTTCTTTAACGCATTGTGTCGGCATGCCCAACAATAAATCCCCGTTACGTTTGATTTCATAGTAGGAATTCGTATCGCGTAACACCAAGATGGCCAAAGCATAATCCTGCAATGCAAGAGCCGATGGAGTTTGTTGTGTGACACATAAATTTTCAGTTATATCGTTTACTTAGAAAAGCAAAACGAATACACATGCAGTAAAAGTGCCAAAGGCTTGCTCTAATGCATTTCATTATCTGCTAAATTTCTGAAATTAATTTAGCTGACATAGACTTGCTTCGGATGTGTGCTCAATAACATGGAAGATAACGAAAGCAACGTTTAAAACTCGTTGTGGTTCACATCTCCTTTGTGTAATAAGGAGGCAACTGAGAGAGAGGCGGAAACATGATGATTGCAATGTGGGATTCGAAAGCCGAGATATTGGAGAATGCAACCAACAGCCGTAACTAATTAAAAGTTAAATATGCAAAAACAGCAAAACGGGGTGCCAGTTGCAAATCATACTGTGTGGCGACTTGGAAAAATCAAACATTCGTTACGAGCACACTAATGGCCAGTAGGTAGAAAATAATTGTTGGAACAACACGAAACAGCAGTAAAATACACATTTCTCAATGACCCCGTAAAATGAAATTGGTATAAGCAGCTCCAAACCAGAACAAATGAGTGTTAAAAGCAGCACAAGTGAGCTCGAGTGACATCAACACTAGCGATCGATCGGTTGCTCTGACCACATTTCATATTTTGGAATAGAATCATCGGTACGAGTTATGAGTGCTTGCATCCTCACAAACTCGAAGCACGTTCAGCAAGTAAACTTACATTTCACACTTTTATTACGAGCATGATGCATAGGCCTAAGGTAAAAGCACGAATTAATTGTTCACAATTGGTTACGATTTCGGTGCTTACACTGTTACAAAACAATGCAAACAATTGATACGATAAAAAGGGAGATCAATGACTCAATTGCATAGTCATACGCCTCAATATTTCAGTGCCGAATGACAGCCATGTTTTCGAACCTAAGTTATTCCGTCCAATGCCAAAAAAGTGAGCAACAAATACAATTCACTCGACTAGATCAGCTTTACAACCGCCTAGAAGCGTAGCACACACGACGCTAATGCAATTTTGCAATGGATATTGTGGCGTTCCCATAAAGAGAGATCAGCGTACTTAATGCAGAGGCTGATCGATAGTGTTTAGGGTGGGCAACCTTATCAATGTCCACTGTCTACATATGCAACACATCAATTCCGCACGGTGTCATCGGTATGGTGCAAAGTATTGCGCGATTGCAAATATACATAATCCATTGTTGGTGGAGTCGTCTACGTTTACGGACAGGATATAAAATAGTGTTGCTGATTATAATTGTTTCGAAAAGTTTCAAAGTGACAGGAGTCTCACCTGTTCCAAAGCCTGTTTAAGTTTAGCGTTAACTTGAAATGCTTTTAACGCACCCCCGTCATTGATATTAAACTCTAAGCCAAACTTCCGGCCTTCGTGTTCCAAATTTCGTTTAACAACGGAGTACACACCCTGAAATAGGTTCAAAAGAGACAACTAACCATTTTCTAGTGAGTAATATTTCCGACGTAAACGGTGATAGACATCAAACAAACGATGAAATAAAACAGCGACCCACACAGCCAAGTAATATTCCAGGTTAAAAACAGAAGCAAACAAGATGAGCTTGAATAGCAACCAGGATTTTGATTACACATCACAGAACAACAAACAGTAAACCGGGTGGATTAAAATTTGCGATAACCTAAGGAATATATCATAAACATACCTTAAAAAAGAAAGAATCATTTCGCTAAGTAAAGGAATCCGTCAAAATTAACATATCCGGAAATAGTAATGAGGTGTTTAGCTGGAATTTTTTAGTTTTTATTAGGGTTTCATTTAGATTGGGGCCATACATTCAGGTTCGAACAAAATGTAGACCAGACCTCGTAAACATTGTTAATGCGAAGCAATAAAGATAATAAGTCGCGATTTTTAGGACGCATAAAGCGTACGAGGGTCATTGTCTTTCTAGCACTGTGGATACTTGTTGTTGTTTCATGATACGGAGGTAGTTAGTTTCCACTTAGTTTAGCAGCACTTTGGAGCTGTACAGCTAACACCATACTAAATTGATTCGATACCGGTAGTGAGCTGCATGCGAATACACGCTGGAGTCTCACTGCCATTTCAATTTTCCTTTCCGATATCTGTCTAGGCCAGGCAACCTAACAGTATCTTAGCCGACGTGCAATCTTCAAGTGCGAGGCACTTTACCTGGATCAGGCTTGTGCTTTCATACATACACAGATTAGCGAATGCGATTCGAGTATCGAGAGTTTACTACGGTTAGTGAAGAAACCATAGATGGGTCGTGAGCAGCACAGTTTCGAAGGGGTAGACTGGCCCTAGCTATCAAAGGGTAATATGTAGTATAAACTCGCAATCGGAGAAAATTGCAAACTATAAAAGTTAGTCACTGCACATGCTGGAACATTGAATATTCAACGTATGATCACCTATCTAACTTAGGTTGACCGCCAATTCCACTGTATATGGTCGCGTGCTGCTGTTAAGCTGCGTCCCGGTGGCCGAAGCAGGAAATGAGGGAGGTAGAATCATTCGCGAGTTAGTGCAGTTAGGACCACACTTACCGAGCCACGAACAGAAAAGGTTCGAGTGACATTTGAAAACTCGGATCACTAAAATAGGTTTATGAAAAATGAATGAGCAGCTAGTTTGGAGTGATGGCCCAGTCGAGCAGTGCGGTTCGAATTTAGGAAAGCTATTCTGGATATGAACAAAATTCTCACAGGTGCCTCTAGACCAATTTAGGATTATTTCCTTCCGGTTCGACGCTTCTCGCTCCAATAGCTCTGCGCATCATTTTCTTCGATCTACGGCACCATAGTCCTCAAGTACCTAAACTTTGTCACAGCCAAGCAAAGGACGAATTACAAACCCAAGTTGAACAAAATGGCTAGCACAAAAGTCACAAATGTTTTGTAAAAGCTCAGAGATAGTTATTACTTGTCGATACCTAAGAAGCATGGCAGCAAAACCTTTTGCACTGCCCAAACCCCACACAAGAATGTTTGAAACATTTCTGTCAGAACCAATCATATGAAAACAGTGTTTACAAAACCTGGATCGCATAGCAATGATAGCATTGTAAGAACATCAAGATCACAGCCGTCAATCAGTGTGGAAGCGCGATCGAGTATAATCATTTAGTCGCCACACAATCCAGAGGAAGCCACGCATGATACACTGATTGTGACATCATTCATATAAAATGCTTTAATGATATCCTGAAATATCAATGCCAGCAATCAGCGTTACGTTTTAGACCCGACTTCTGCTTTGGCACAATGGAGTACAGTCGATCAAACTAGTGTATGAAATCAAGCAGATCTTTACAGGAAACATAACGTACGCTCTTTCCCGGGACAACGAAAACGATTGTTTTTATCGCTTCACCCGAGGCTGGAGTGTGAAAACGCGGCACAGGCCAGAAACCCCGATTCAGCGGCGTGTCCACTTCACCAAAGTTAGCAACCGGTGGCTTAATCATGAGGGCAGTTGTCTCCGTTGGTCGCATATCCACATTTATACCGAAACGTTCAAAGATATCATGACGACTAAGGGAAATATACGGTGGTTCGGTTAAATGAGATAGGGGCATCGGCTAATTCAATATGACACGAGAAAATTGAAAATCAATCAATCAATCTTAACATGCTGTAGAGCAACAGAAAAAATAACTTCAAATAGCGGGCATGTCAAGATAAATGGAACGGGAATACAGGTTTATCATTGATATGGAAACATCACCAGATCATCAAGCACAGAGAAAACAAAAATATAAAATACAAAAAACGTCATCAGAGATTGCAGTTGCATCGATCTGCATTAAAGTATGAGGATTGAACTGGGTTCAGTGAGTCCCCGTGAATATGGGGTAGAGCAAGATGCGTGCTCTTTCGTGTAAAAAATATGTGTAGGAGACCTGGAACGAAAACCGTACGTAAATTACAATAGTAATGCCAAAGCAATGATACGTAAGACTTCCATCCATGCTCAGGTTGTATCTTGACGTAGGATGGCCTACGTGGTACTGTCATCCTTTGAAGTAAATCGGTGATTGTTCCCTAAACAAACACCAAAGTGAGACAATTGAAAGGCAATGGATAGAGGTTTGGTGGCCTAATTTTCATGGGCCATGCTTTGAACAAACAGAATAACCGAGGATCATAAAAGATCAAAGCGCCAAGGCTGAGCGCTCGTGTTATACGATAAGTTTAATATAATCATCGCGAATATATCTGACACAAATACCATCATGCACAATCTTATATCGATATGGTGCTGTTCAACAACGCAATGAGATGTACAATACATGGAAAGGATAAAGAGGAACAATGATATTTTTTGTCCATTCGCACAGGCCGTTTGTTCATTTTTGTTTTTTCATAGTTTGTGGACACAACAAAATTCGTGGCAGGGAGGAAATAGAAACGACGCACTCTCTCCATTGATGTCGCTTCATTTCAACCGTTTCCAATGTGTCGAGTCGTACTCTCTCTCTCTCTACCACTTTCTTTTATACCCCATCCAGGTAACCGCTCACACGCAACCTAAGCTAGTCCAAAAGCAAGCCTTTTCAAGTCATTCTTCCAGGCCAAGAACTGAACACCAGCCACTTTATTAGTCCATGCCAATTGATGCGTAGAGCGGTTGGCGTGGTACCCGTTCAGGCTTAATTTGCAGCGGAGACGGCGTTGATTAATGACTGATTGAAGACGTATATCGTTGATTCTCAAGACGCCTGACCTTATTTGCAAACATAGTGTTGTCATCAAACATGAGCAATCCATCTCAAACAACGATGGTTGAAAACTTCGAGATTACTAACATTCGTAAAGCAGAAGTGCCCCTATGGAAGTGAAATAAATCCTTTCGAAAGCGAATTCCAGAGGCACTCAAGTTTAATAAACGTCAACCTGGCCAGACCGTACACGATTTCTTTCGCTCTGTCCCATCTAGGTAGTTAAACTGCTCATTGTGATCGAGCTCAATTATAGAGCATAGACAAGTTTTGCCTGGATCTGCCACACTCGATTGAAATAGCTGTTGGTAAGTTCTTTCCGTCAATGTCGCTCATGGATGTAGATGTAGGGTTTATGTCTAATTCATAATCACCACATGACTATAGAGTTCAATTAGGGACTAATTATTTACCCCAAAAAGGATCTAACGATCCACAGGAATCCGTCACTAACACCGTACAACCGGTCTGTTAGAAACAGTTGCTTGCGTGGCATTCCACGAACAGCAAAAAGAATACCAAGTCCTAATTCGTACATTAGGCGATCTCCTCCGTGAAATGTGGTTGTCAGAATCTGTCCCTCAGAGTTGGGGAGAATAGGTTATCATACCTAAACTTAAAAAGGTGTACGAAGCTCGTGCTCTAATCACCGTGGGATAAGTCCCATTCCCATAATTACGAGATTATTGGCGTCCATGTCTTCGAAGATTAACATCGCATAGCGAATCACAGATCCGAGAGCAGAAAGCTGGCTTCCGGCCTGTCAGAGGCTGTGTCGACCCCATTTTTACTCTTCAAAGGATCTTAGAACTGCGGCACACTTATCGACAGCCGACAATAGCCATCTTTTTAGACTTCAAAGGAGTATTTGATTCAGTGGATGCAGTTGGACACTGCATCAGACATTACGATCATTGCCCGAAAAATCTGGCGGAAACTTGGGTCGCAAGAACTTAAACCTACGGCGCAGACCGCCACCAGTGCCTGTGGAGGTTCCGTACAGCTGACTGAACAGCTGCAATGCCAAATCTCATTCGGAAGCTCAACGGTCGTAGGCACGTGTTACGTGTATAATTCACAACTCAACCTGTTTGGCCTCGATTGGTTTGATCTCCTCGATTTGGCTTGCCTTCCGATCAGTGCAATTTACAATCAGGTACAAGCAACCGAAACACTCCAGAAAAAGCGAGACGCGATAATACTTGAACATGCAACCGTGTTTACAAACGAACTTGGAAAATGTAACAAGGCGCAAGCTAATCTCCATCTCAAAAAGAAGCAAAATATACCGACCGAAATGACCTGTGCCGTACGCATCCCTACCACAAGTCGAAGCTGAACTTCAAAGGCTACAAGACCAAGTTGTTCTGGTTCCAGTAACATACTCTGACTGGGCAGCACCCATCGTTGTCGTTAAAAAGCCGAAGGGATCCACCCGAATCTGCGCCGATTTTTCAACTGGTTTGAATGCCGCTTTGGAAACTCACCACTATCAATTACCTATTGCAGATGATTTGTTCACAATGTTCAATGGTGGTTCGTACTTCACAAAGCTCTACCAAGCTGACGCCTATATGCAGATTGAAGTTTCACCTGATTCGCGAGAACTGCTAACGATTAATACCCATAAAGGATTATTCCAGATTGACATAGACAGAACTTGAGTAGCTCACTTTTCCATGAGGTTAATAAAATTACTAATATCGATTATGCTGACGAATGCAACCTTTTAGTTAAAAAAATAAAACAACGACATGCACAATTCGTATTCCACAAGAAAAAATGACGTACTCCCCAAGTACACCATGTAAAAACTGCTGAATCCCCTTGAAACGATCATTCGGTCTCACTGCAGCCGCCCTGATGATCGCGGCAGCAACCTCTGCTCTGCTTAGCCTCGATTCTTGAAACGGCAATATATCGAGCAATTCCATCGGTATATACACTTCCCGATCACGGTTTACCTACACATGGTGGTTATACAAACCCACAAACCTTTACACAGGGTAAATCCGGGTATTTGAGGTTAATCTTGTATTTATCGGCAAAATATTCCTCCACTGTCTGGTTGATATCTTGTATAATCAATTTGTTTGCTCCTTGAGAAGATATTCCGTGAATTTTGTACCTCCGAGGATACCCTGAGAGAAAAGAGCAATAATGGTGCGTAGCTAACGGATTACAACAATGTAAGCGAAATAGAAGCTCGAATGATTGCCTTCACGTGGGAGAGACCGCGAAATGTACAGATCAGCAAACAGAAAAAGGTAATTCACAAGTATGCGTATATCAATAAACAAACATTTCACATAATTATGACGTTGAAGCAACACAGGCGCTGGTCTTTTGTCTGTCAAGATTGTGGAGACTTACCCAGTTGTTTCGCGTATTCTTCACAAGCTTGAACACTAACATGTTTCACATCCCGTTCCATCGCTTGGATGGAGGAGTACATCGCTTCACCATATTTCCCATACAAAACATCGGCCACATTTCCTGGCACAAGAAAGGCCTTGAAGCTCTATCAAAAGTTAGAAAAAACAACGAAAATGACTCACCAAATCGACAATGATACGGATTTTCCATTGAGGGCGAACGCTCGTGAAATAACCACGATGAATTTGTAGCATGCTTTCATTTAAAACCGCACAATGCTTTAGCTCAAATAGGGCGTTTCTACCCATGGATACGTAGTTCGTTTTGAAAGCATCATTCAGAATGCAATCCAAAATACGAATGGCATCCTATTGCTGGTATATTGAAAAACAACAGCGTACCTGTGGTAGTTGCAGAATCGAGGCATTCGGATTGCTCAAATAGGTGAGTATTTCATTTAAATCGACAATTTTCACTCGAATCAGAGAACAATGCATGTACAGTTTTCTGACTTGATTCGGGTCGTCTATTTCGAACCGCAATTCGAATTTTTCGTCACTTTTAGGGTCCAACGGAGACAGAGAAAAAAGCATCGATCCACCGTCATAAATCACATGGGGCATGGACCCGTGGGTCAAGGCACTGTTGAAACGTGTCAAATATGACTTGCTAGTGGACCGATGTATTGATCAGAGACATGTAAGGTGGTTTTCTTCAACACAACGGTTGGACGATGGCTTGAGCTATGGACTCAACCAACTACGTATCAGTTTGATACATCCGCAAAGAATCATTAAATTCAGTTACGGAACTAAACGCAATGTTTTTGGTGCGGACTTCAAAAGCAACCAGGAACGAATGAATGTCATTACTATTGTTACACTAATAGCTTATTGGGAAACAGATACGTACATTACCACTACAATAACTGATCTAATATACGGGATTAATGAAAAAAACTCGAACAATTCACATCGAAGTGGCTACAGCAGTTTGACATCGAAATGCCCGTCCAAGTATGTGATCAATTATGGAACAGTACAACCGAGAAAAGGCAAACTCATGAAGATCACCAACACCTCCCGCATCGCTACAAGTCACAAAGACTGGCAGTTGTGTTAAACCATACCGCCGCAATCTGAAAGCAAACAAGCGGATAATATACCAACGTATAATCGCTTCGGTGCCACAATTTCAACACTATTAGGAACGGCGCATAAAGGGTCGAAGAAAACTAAGTGATCTCATGCATATAGATACCCATCCCCTAAACCAACAAGAAGAATTTTGTGAAATCTAATTGATATTATAACAAGTTATCAAAAGAAATGAAAGGTAAATGAAATCAGTGGACGCGTCACAGGTCAAGCTAGTTTCCGATCTGCAAGACTTCTGGGCGGAAACTCGCATTCGCGACAGCTTATCTTAACCTGCTTCGCTCTTGTGTATTTGCGCCGTCACGCTTTAACGCTGCTAGTCACATCCGCTCCTAAATGTATGTCTCCAAACTTATCTATATACCAATTTCGATTATAGCGGTAGTTGTGTGCCGATTCAACAAGATGTTGACACAAAGGCAGCTACGCTAACGCAAAAGGATGCAAAATACTACGGAGGAGTTGAACGTGCTAAAACGATGGCTCTGGCCACTGGCCTTTCATTCTAAAAATTGTGCACGGAGGTGCAATCATGCAGCACTTCTGTGCTGTGCGGCAAACACCGTGCTAAATTGATTGGCCACCGGTAGTGTGCTGCATGCTGAAACACGCTGGAGTATAACTACAATTTCTATTTCCCCCTCTATTATCTGTTTAGGTATGGGCAACATGACAGTATCTTAGCCCACGTGCTGTCTCTGACTGTGCGGTACTTTCTCTGGATCAGGCTTGTGCTTTCACACATTACACACACATTCTGCAAATTCAGAAAACCACTCATGCCACGACATTAGTAAACTTTTGAAACGTTGGATATGCGCGTGGGTGCGACAGAATAAACTTACGAACGCAATGCTTCCTGCATATAAATCCGAATTTCTTTAGAGTTCGCGGGGACCCGTTTTTTCGTGCCATCAACTCCCAAAGTAGAAACGTCCAGTTTCTCAAGGTGATACATTCTTACAGGCACCGATTTGAACGTCATATTAAAGCAGTTACATAGAATTTTTACAGGCGTTCCCGAAATCCTACCGCCATCAGGCCGTGCAGGAACCGTCACGCATTTATTCACACCAAGACTGAAAGGATTACGTTAAATATTGTGAACGTCAGCTGACAGAATCACAACACAATAAATTACCATATAATAGCCCAGAGCGATGAGAAATCGTTGAAAGATTGTTGGTTAGTCGTAATAATAAACGCTATACGATAAAAGACGGAAAATAAGATCATATAAACTACCGTTTGGGAATGAAAATGAAAAGTTGAAATCTCAAAGTGCAGAGGTTGGTTAATAAAATGAAGACATTGTTCGATAGACCACGTCCATTAGAAGCATCGCTAATACAGCAAATAAGTGGAACACATTAAAACAGGTACAAACGACGCCGGAGATATTCATGGCAGTGAAGTGTTGAAATATGAATAAAGGACGGCAACACACCCACACACAAATATCATATATATATATATATATATTAATATATATCTATATATGTGTGTGTGTGTGTGTGTGCCGACAAGAGATGTGAATGCGAGTGAACGAGGCCACATAACTAGTTTGTTTCGGGGAGGTGGAGCAGTTGAGGCAATAAGGCGGCGCCCCCTAGGGAAAGGAAAATCATTGTTTCAAACTCACCATTGTCACGAGGTATTATCAAATCATCCAAAAGACTTCAGGAGTCAACCTCGAGGAAAAATATGAAGCTGGAGTCCCGTAAGACTGTTCTTAGTAGCACGCCTGCGGCGGGATCGTTGTCCAAATGTATCAGCCTAATTGTTACTTTGGTTAGAATTGTGTCGTAGAGAGTGAGCACTTGGTTCCTGGGAAATATATAGTTCTTCATATTGAACCACCCTGGTGTACATCTAAGGGCATCAATGGAAAGGACACACCATTCGGATTTTAGGGATAATAACATGTGAAGCAGCAGATATTGGATTCAATCTATGGCTCGACTGGTGTGGAGCTCAACGCATTGAGCTGCTTAAGACGATAGAAGAAATCTTCGAACATCATTGGACGGTAATCGTCCGCCCCAAGCTGGACAATGTCTTCTTGTCACGATCTGTGATCCCTAATGAGCGCCAGGGGTTCAGGAACTGACAGAAAAGCAGATTGCACTTTCCACACCAGAGAAACGCATTGCTAACGCGAGGAGCTCAGCTCTGAAATTAGAAATCTGGACCTTATTGTCTATGCATCCAAGATTTCGTGGCAACGACACGAACATCAGAGACGTAAGAAAATCAACTGTCATTGACAATAAGCTGTGGAGGATGAAAGTCGACGTCAGTGTCTTGCAAGAGACGCGGCTATCGGACACTGGTCTTTCAAAAAAGGATTACGACTTTTTAAAAGGAGATGGTTCTGATGAACCTTAATCGTATGAAGTTGGGTTGCCATGCAAAAGAGAATACTAAAAGTAGCAGAAACAAATAGCAACGATAGTGAACGGATTATAACCCAAATCTGAGGTGCAATGCTAGCACCATTACGTGGGTCTATGTTTATGTGCCGACACTATTCGTGACCCTGTTAAAAAACTCATTTTAATAGTCTTGCAACGGCCCTCATAGCATGCGGCAGAAAAACTGTATGGTCGTATTGCGGATTTTTATGCAAGTGTAGGTACAGATCACGAGTCCTTTCCAAACTGTTTAGGAAAGTTCATGGTACGTGATAATGCACAACAACGTTTAGAACTTATAGACAGTTCAGGCTCCGTGCTACTATTAAATTATTTAAAAACAAGTGCACCAGAATCGGCCTGCGAAAACTGTGAATCGTATAACACTATATGCGCCGAGTCATTCTATCTAACGATTCAAACACCTGGTACGAAGCTAAAGCTTGTGTGATGACTGCCGACCTAAACGAGAAACGGTCAGCATTTTTGAAATTCAACCAGATCAAAACATACACTTTTATAGAGCAAATAAAAAATAAGGTCCATGTGACTAATATTGAGCCTAAACTAGCCTCGGTGTCCAAAAATACTGGAAATCCTCATGGTATGTATGGTGAGATACAAAGAGCCATTGGTCTAAACAAGCCACAAACAGCTCCCGTAAAGTCACTATCTGGTAAGGCAATTGTTGACAAAACTTAGCAGATGGAAGGATGGGTCGAGTACTTTTCCTATACTTTAAGGACAGCACATTGGACCATATATAATGGAAATTGTTGAGCGCATACAAACAATTGAAAACATAGAAAATCCTCCTACATTAGATTATCTATCTAGAGAGATCGACCGTTTAGCGAGAAAAAGGAGCCTAGTGACGGCAGAAACTCAGCAG